>JANDKE010000703.1:0-21149 GCA_027627275.1 Coprinellus aureogranulatus | reverse complement strand
GTAGAATGGAGCCAATGCCAGCAATACCCGCAGAGAATTTAGTGAGCCGTCCCAACCGGTCAACGACAGCGAGGTCACCCACACCTCCAGCAAGAGTGATCAAGAGCACATACGGCGGAAACCTCTTCACGGCGGACGACGTCATGTATCTCAAGAAGTATATCGACTATTGCCAGGAACAGGGCCTTGTTCTCAGGTACATATTTTGTGACTCATGAACAACTTTTGACGCTCAAGGGTCCTTTCCAGTCTACGAGAAATTTGTGAGCGAATAGCAGTCAAGGCACCCCACCACACGTTCGTTCCTTTCGTCTCTCCTCTATGGTCCAACCAATCTCACCTTTCCTGTAGATTTTTCTCCTGGCGCCGGTACTGCAACAAACATCAAATCCGCTTGGGCGGTTATGAGATGAACGGCCGGGGTTTCCCACCTGCAGGGGATGAAGATTTGGGCGGCGAAGGAGGAGAGATTGAGGAGGAGGCTGGGGCACACCAAGTCTTCCAGCAAGGCGACCCTGGGAATAGCAAGTCGAGAATGACGCGGGCACTCGCCAGGATCAATACAGAAACGCCGAGAGATCGTTCACCCACGCCTCCCAGAGCATTGTATAGGAGTACAACTGGGAAAGGCGTTGCGTTTACTCAGGAGGATATCGACTTCTTGATCAGGTTCTTGCGGTACCGAGAGTGAGTATGCGGTTTCCCCAATCCTTGGTTGTATTAATCACTGACCACACCCTTGATGTCCAGGAGGCAAGGGCGAGTGGATCAAGTACAATTTTGGAAGGACGTTGCAACGAAGGCGCCTCACCACTCCCGCGCTTCATGGATGAAGTTCTGGCGAAGACATAAGCATGAGCTTGTAGGTGCGGATGAAGAAGGTGCTCCCCCGCCTCCTCCAGAAAAGAAAGTGCGGTACAGCAAACAAGACGATATCTTGCTCGCCAAGTTCTTCAACGAGAAGCCGGAGGGCACCTCAGACCAGATGTTCCAGAATTTTGCTCGTCAGGTGCGTGTTTCCTGTTGGTGTTGGGATGGCTTGGGCTTGTCTGACTGGTATATCCTTTTTGCAGCATCCACACCATCCTTGGAAGGGTTGGCAAGAGCATTATCGCATACACAAGGCAAAGATTGATCATTTCGTCGGGATGCTGCAGATGGGCCAGGACATCGATGCCGAGGGCCAAGAATAAGTTTGATTCATGGTTCATTGTCTTCCTTTCTACTTGCCTGCTAATCCCCTTCTTGATGCTTTTTCGTTCGCCCTTTGACTTTGCACAGTTGCACTCTTGGCTGTCCTACTATTATTCCGTTCGTTATTCTTGCATGTTACATTCGAGAGCGCACATAATGACATTCTCAGACTTCCGATCGCAGATATTCCTCCTCTCCAATCCTCACAGTAGTCAGGTCTGCACAGGCTAAAGAAACGCGCCGCATGACATCCCTGCATGCCTGCCTCGAGGGTGCATAGTAGCTGTATGGTCGTCTGGGCGACCTCAGGGGGGAATTAACACCTCGCAATACCACCTGCTTGACCCTTGAGAACCGGCTGATGACTGCGACACAGCTATCGATACTGGCTTGCGTCTCCAACTTCAGAGGACTGCAGTCCACTTGGAGAACGCCGACCGCGTGAAAACCTTCAGCCTCGTCGTGCAAGCGGGGGTTCTCAAGTAGTCGCAGAGCAAGAGTGAACGAATCCTCCGTGACTAGGCGGAGCTGCTTTGACCCATCAGCTTGGGGAAACGGTACCGAACGTTGGTGTTCATACAAGGGTCCCAATCTCACCGTCAGAGCAACGTGGCGAAGGGCTGGGACCTTGTTCAGGTATTCGCGCACCTGAGCTGTGTCTGGTCCTATCGAGCTGCGTCCTGGGGATTCACCCGTATATACGAGCTCTAGTTGCTCCAGGTGGGTGTTGCTAGTCTGAAGGCGGCGCAGCACGAAGTCGATCAGCACTGGGGAGATTGACAGGTGAGTAATGCTGCTTGGGAGGGGCACAATTGTTGTAGCTTCGTCAAGCAATGGGGACCAGGTCGAGGGCGTTGCGTAAATTGTCAGGTTCTTGAGCGCTACGAAATAGCACAGGGAAGAGGTGATTCGCAGGACTTCAGCTTCGCTCGCACGTAGGAGTGTAATAGTGCGGAGGTTAGGCGCTTGATTATAAAGGACCGGGAGTCCCTGCTCCACAAAGGTATCCTCCTCGTCATATGGCGCTCGCGCTCTTAGTGAGATGGTGAAGCTTGTCAGAAGACAGCAGGAGAGCAGGCCCGAGACCCAGCCAATTGTTTGGGGATGGAAGAAACGGCGGTCTACATGTAATTTGGTGAGCTTCGTCTGGTGAGCAGGGTTCTGCTTTTGGTCGTCGACTTCAAATATGCCGCATGTCAGATTGGTGAGCATTCTGGGGAGGGATGACATTCGTGAAGGACATTCCACGAATGGGAGGGTCCAACGATGGCCCCCGGCAAGTGCTGTAGTGCCGGTTTCGATATACAAGTCAGAGCAACCCTTCTCCAGAATCATCGCATTTACGAGGGCTTCCAAACGACGGGTGAAACATATAGGAAATTTCATCCAGTACAACACTTCCAGGTGGACTGCACCCAGAGAACCAACTCGGTATAGGAACTCTGTGATGTCACTAAAGGCGATCGCGACGCGGTCTTCCATGGGTCCCGCAGAGGGGTCATTGTACGGTAGGCTGAAGGATGCCACGTCGTATGAGTCCGGTGGGGGGAACCGGCAGTGTAGAGATTTGATGTGCAAATAACTGCGGTTGCTTGCGAGTAGGACGGCCAGCGCATCTATGAGAGGTGGATCCGAAAGGTTCTCCTGAACTTTGACCGACAAGTCGCATTGAGCGCTCACGTCTTGGACGTCATGCCTTCGGAGGAGAATTTCGATACCGGCAGCGTTTAGAAAGGGGATTTGTGTGCAACCGAGAATGTCTTTATCATCCAAATGTCGAAGAAGTATGAACAAGAGCTCCTGGGGGAGCAGCTCAATTGCACTCGACGGTGTGCATGCATCCTGCGTGGGGTGAACGCTGCCGTTCAAGGGCGTCAGCCAGACGGATTCACGCGATTTCCAGTGCTATATAACTTACATCGGACTATCTTTCAACAACATTGCCATCTTGAGCTCAACGAATTGTTTCGAAGCTGATAATTTGAGCTCGTCGTCCAGAGCAAAGTCCCAGCGTTCGACTGCCACGCCCTGGAAGTATGTGTGGCGCACGGTCCCACGCCCAAGTTCCTCGCCTTGCCCGCCGTTCCCCGCCGGTTCCCCGACAGCACACCAAGATATTCAGTTTCATAACTTGGGCATTACATAGAATAGCCGACTATAACTCTACCAAAGGCCGTAAATACTCCACTTCCCCTACCCAAAGACTCTCCAGACTCGTGCACTTCGAGTAGATGGGTTGGACAAGGCCTTTTCCGATCTCACTTCGCAGAGTAGCAGCTTCTCTATTCGGCGTCTCCCTAAAATCCTTCACACCCCCCACCATAACTTTCTTCGCGCCCGAAAAACACTCCACCAAGTCAATAATCCCACCGATATCTGAGGGGTTGAGCATACGCAGCTGCCTCGGATGGAGCTCCAGAGACAGTGTGTCGACACGCGAGAGGATTCTCGGGCCCTCTGCTTTTAGGTCTTCAATGAAATACTCGGCGAAGGGATCGGTGAGGTATTTATGGAAGACTGCGTCGCCCAGGATTGACGATCCGGCGCACACTAAATTCACTGCAATGGAGATGGGGACCGAGATCTTGTTGATGAAGTCGCTCACGGACTCAATGTCCTCACAAATGGTGCGCGGTGTGTACCTGTCTTCCTTCCCATACATGACCTGGATGCGCTTCAAGTCTGGGGCTGTCACCGTGCCGAGAAGCATGTAATCAACCAGAGTTGATGAGAGTGAGAGTTGTTCGAGCGCGTCTGGGGCAAAAGGTGTTGCTGAGCCTACGAAGGATAGTAGATCAGAGCTGGGGTTCGCTGTGAGAGTGATTGTGAGGTTTTGAAGACTTTTGAAAGGGCGGAGACGTGTGGCGATAGTTTGAACATCTTGAGGCCCGGCATTCAGTACACTAAGCGATTGAAGGCCAGGGGCGCCTTTCAGGAGTGCGGCAAACCCATGTGCGGCGAACCAGGTTGCAGGGGTCTCGGGGCCCATCCAGACGGTGAAACTGGTGAGGGGGGAGTGGGCCAATAGTTCCGACATCCATTGCATACCCAAAGGTTGGAAGAGTGTGCTATCGACGTCGAGGTTAGTAATTCGAGGTTGAATATACGATAGTGGGCTGGAGAGGCGTCGATGATGGTTCTGCGAGGAATTATTGCTCGAGCGGTTGCCGAAGAATCCAAGGAGGGATGAGAGCATTTTCGATAGCGATAATCCAGAAGGTATCGATGGGTCCGCGGGGACAGGCGATGGGACAGGCAATTCCCAGCGTTCATCGGCAAATGGTACCGCAGGGCAGGTAATTTGCAAATTTATGCATCCTTTCCCGATGATGGAGTGAAGAAGGGGTTCCAGAAGTCTGTGAATGCAATGTGGATGGCTATTCCAGTCCGGAGGTTCCGACACGTTCAGCGTGAACTGTTCCAGTACCTCTACGCGGGACAAAAGTTCGTGCAGTCGATTGAAGGCAGGCGTCACCCGGTCTGTCATGGCTTGCTCCTTCAAGCTCCTCGTGCGCGATCCCAGCCAACCGCCCACCCCAGGTGTCAGGATCGTACAATGCAGATGTCTCATACGAGGGTAGCGGCGGGCGCTCACAAGCATCGCTGAGAGCACGTCAGGCGGAGGATCTTGGGATAAACTCTCGGAGACCGTCAACTGCACCTCGCAGTATACCGCGGGGTCCTGCATGTTGTGTCGTTGAAGGAGGATGTCGACGCATGCTGCATTCAGCAAAGGTGAGAGTTGTGCGCAAGATAGGACGGCTTTGTTGTCAACTTCCTGAAGTATCTTGAGCAGGATTTCCAGCGGGAGTTGTGTGAATTGGCTGAGCGGTTGTGTCATGGCAAGAATGAAATTCTGCTTCTGCTCGTCAATGAGACCGCGTAGTGGGGATTCGACAGTAAGCCATACCGTGGGCCCTCTTCAAGTGATACGAGCGTTAAAACCAAGGGCCAGAAGTCTCGGCAGAGGGCGAGAACGTTTGCACAGCAGTAGTCCGGGGTATCCCTTATACAGGGTGGTGTCAGGTGAGCGCCTCGAGGTTTCAAAGTGACACTTGAGCTTGAAGCTTAAAGGGGCGAGGTATGTATACCCGACTCGGAACGAACAGCGTTGTGGTCAAGGTGGAAGAGGAGGAACATCCCGCCCTCGCCACCGCCTTTCCGTTTGTAGTCCGTAGACCATTCCAGCGGTCATTATGGGGAAGGGAGGATCAATGACAAGACATCGTCGATGTTTCGGTTCAAGAGGTGAATCAGAAGGAACCCCTAATTGGGATTGCTCCCGATGGCGGCGCTGAGCGCTCTTGGCCTTTGCGAGCGCGCTTTCGCCCGCGATCTCTCTTCTCTCTCTTCTCGCATTAACGACTCCCGAGTACGCTATACAGGATGCCTGAGTACTTGACTCAGAGCAGATTGACAAGGCAGGTACTACGATGTGTGCCTGACCAAGGGCTGGCGCTCACAGTTGAAACATTGACCACATATCGCAGTTCTATAGGGATGGGTGAGTCAACCTTCTGCTGTTCGAATGGACGCTTGAAGGCGTGCTCATGAATGCCATCCCAACCCCATTGGCTAGGTATCTTGTGGTACCGTCGTTCTTATCGCAGGAGCAAGCTGCAGAACTACTGCAGCGTTCCAAGGACCTCTTGGATCAATTCGACCCAGAGACACACCCGATGGTAGGCCTCAACCTTGTCAGCCTCCTTCGCCCAATACTGAGCCCATCGTCGACGCTACCTGCTTGAACCTCATGGTCACCGCAGACAAAGTTCACGACTGGGGACGATAATCACGTTGGCGATGATTACTTCTTGAACTCGGGAGATAAGATGTGCGCACAAGCCCTCTCAATCTTCAATACCGAGCTGAAGCTATCTTCCGCAGTCGCTACTTCCTCGAACCAGACGCTCTGGATTCCAACGGCAGACTGAACAGAGAGAAGCAGAAGGCTGTGAACAAGATTGGACACGGTAGGTAGCGCCAGGTGCGCATCTTCTTTTCGGTTCCCATTATAACTCCCCTCGCCTCTCTCCTCGTCAGGCCTCCATGAACTGGACCCCGCCTTCCGTCGTGTGACGCTGGAGAACGAGAGACTGCGATCATTGGTACGCGACCTCAAGTTCCACCATGACCCTGTGGGTAAGTGAGGTACTGCATATTCGACTTGAAGTGCATCGTCTGAACTGGTCCAAGCGTTGCAGTCGATGGTGATAACGAAGCAACAACAGATAGGCGGGGAAGGTAAGCACTGTCTTCTCAGCGCTTGTGAACTTCATCTGACAAACCATGTAGTCCCTGAGCATAATGATTCGTAAGTACCAAGCCCAGACGGAGGAGCCATCTCACTGACCATGGCTTGTAACGTATACTAGGACCTTCTTGGTGAACGCCACCCCACAAACACATCCACAGCCCGCTAACACCCTTCCCAGTACACCGATCCTCCAAGTGCCCTCGGCTGCTGGATAGCACTTGAAAAATGCACGCCGTCCAACGGTGCTCTATCCTTCCTTCCAGGGTCGCAGAAGACCACGCCCATCACGAAACGGTTTGTAAGATTGGGACCCGGGAAGGGAACAGGCTTCGAGGCTCTCGTAGCACCTGAGGAAGAGGAGGCTGTACAGGAGCGGTCGAAGGCGCAGCAGGATAAGTATATCATGGAGACTTGCGAACCGGGTAAGTGCGGCAGTGGTGGAGACGACCATGAACTGAATTGCGACTGTACGGTCTTAGGTGATATGGTCCTCATACATGGGTCGGTTCTGCATAAGTCGGAACGGAATACGAGTCCCAACACGAGGTTTGCGTATACGTTCCACATGATAGAGAGCCCGCCATATGCGAAATACGATGAGAAGAACTGGCTACAGCCGACGAAGGAAATACCGTTCTCAAGAGTTCTGCCTGCGGGGGAGATTATTCACTTCTGAAGGGGTTCGATGGAGAATGAGCATATGAGGATGAATAGGTGCTATGTTCTTGGATTTGGTGATTATGATCGCTACGAAGTACAAGAAGATCTGTAGGAAGAACAATGTAAGAATAGAGTTCATCGTTGAATTGAAATGGTCAGATAGGTTGGAAAAGGTTGGTCTCATTGCCACAGGCATCGAAGTGAGCTGAGTAAATTTCTCATCTCTGGAATAAACACAAGGACATGGGTACTCACAGTCTACACAGCAGTCAAAGACCCCTTCCAGAGCGCGGGGAAGGAGGAAGAGTTGAAAAAAACGCGATTTTGATGCTGGGTGCTAGCCGACACGTGACTGATCATCATCCCGTCCAGCCAATGAGAACGCGCTCTATGCCTTGTTCGCCCCCATCGTGCCCGCTGTCCCCCTCATCGCCCACGACGACGACGACGACGAGACAACAACCTCGTCTCCANGCGTCCTCCTCGTGCAGTGATCTAATAAGGTCGATCCGGAGCTCGTGGCGACGGCGTTGCAATCGACCCGTCCTGTCATTTATAGTCCATTCTCTTGGCCTACGCCCCATCACGGCACTATCGACCCCAAACGCATCATCCTCGCAGGGTGCCTCACCCAAAGCTCTTTTGCCCTAGGCCACCANCATGAGTNCCTCNACGTCAGNCAGCAGCGCTGGACCGGCGTCAGGAGCCACTACCTCGACACTGAAGGAACAGTCCGAACCGGATACCACCCCTAGTCCACCTCCATTGCTCAAGAAATCGAGTATCGCNCCATTCCTNTCNCCAGAGGTNGCCTCGTACTTCATCGGTACGTCNAGTTCNTCTGTTGAAGAGNACTCGNCGCAGACGGGTGTGCTATCATGTAGCGGGCGGATGTGCGGGAGCAGCATCGCGNACNGTGGTCAGCCCTNTGGAGAGGCTCAAAATTATCCAGTGAGTACTCCTAANGCANCTTNTNCNCCTCCTNGCTTTATNNCTGCTGGGGATTTCCNTNCCCATATTCCTTCCATCGCCTTTGCCTTCATTCAGCTCNAGCACCGGACCTTACGGACCTTGAGGCTTGAACAAGGCTTAACGCCCGAAAATCCATTANACCCACCGATCCCACTGTCCGCATAATCCTCGGGAATAGGGGCTTATCTCCTCTACAGACAGGTACAACCTCGCGATTCGTCCAACCAGTACAGAGGNGTATGGAGGAGTCTGGTGCGGATGTGGCAGGAGGAAGGNTTTCGCGGGTACATGCGCGGAAATGGAATCAATTGTNTGCGGATTGTACCATATAGGTGAGCTTTTACTTCANTNACCCCTNGTNACTNNNNGNNNAANCCGCTGGTAGCGCTGTCCAGTTCACGACATATGAGCAGCTNAAGAAGCTATTCACGGGATATGGNACGAAGGAGCTCGACACNCCNAANCGACTAGCTGCTGGTGCTTTGGCCGGCATTACCTCAGTCTGTCCGTCCCTTTCTTCGCTTTCAACGATCGCATATAAACTTTCATACATCTTTAGGCTCAACATACCCTCTCGATCTTGTTCGCTCAAGACTATCGATCGCNACAGCTTCCATCAGCCTGACCGCCGCTGCCCCTTCCCCATCACTAACCTCTNCTTCTGCGTCTGCGGTCCGAGTAGCNCCCGCATTATCNTCAGGTTACCACACGTCTGCTCCCCTTCACGCTCCAAAGTCCTCACCTNCCCCTCCAGCCTCAGCATCCCTATCATCCGCCGTCTCCTCAGCTGCCAAGACCGCCTATTCTCCGCNGGACTTGACAATGTGGGGCATGACCCTTAAAGTCATGCGAGAGGAGGGCGGCGTGCGGGCNCTCTANCGAGGGCTCATTACCACNGCTGTGGGTGTAGCGCCTTANGTNGGGATNAACTTTGCTGCGTACGANTTCCTNAGNGGNATNATCACGCCTCCAGGGAAGAGNAGCATNACGAGGAAGCTGGCGTGTGGNGCNTTGGCNGGGTCGATNTCGCAGACNNTGACCTANCCNTTNGANGTNNTNAGGCGGAAGATGCAGGTNGTGGGTATGAANGGAGGGCATGCNAANTATAATGGNGCTATCGATGCGTTGACTAGCATCCTGAGAGTGGAAGGGGTTGCNGGNNTGTACAGAGGGTTGTGGCCCAATCTGCGTACGTGNTTTGATCGCATTGTACCGGGACGTCCTAACCTGCCTNTATAGTCAAAGTTGCTCCTAGCATCGCCACGTCGTTCTTTACTTACGAACTGGTATGNATTACGNNCCACTCGCCTCATTCGNNANCCANTAACCCTGACAATTTCCGCAGGTCAAGGAATTCCTNATCCCACCATAAACGCATCCTCANGCACCAAAGATCTAATCTCAANCATCTTTTGNATATATCCNGGAATTTAGAGCAGGACTTCCCTGCGAAAGAGANGAANCCGTCATTAGAAGAACGAGAACGNGNAGGAAGATTAATCAATCGGACGNTACCTTACATATGTCGTGCGTATGGCTTTTGACTACTATGACTACCTTGTGTTGCTTCTAGCTATCGACCCTATCTATACCGCTGTTTTGTGTATACAAGGGAGTGGTTGTTGTTGGAGTAATGATGAATCGATACGATTTCTTAACAACCCATCCGGATGGCAAGACCCGAAGTCAAGGCTACATAGGTGAGTGCCATCTACTTCTTATTCTTCTATGACTACAGAGTCGACTGAGGTGTTTGTCGAACNGCANTGTAGGTATGAGCTTGTTAGTGNACTACTAGTAACNGGGCAGACGGAACGCCCGAGGAAGCNAACCGCTGNAGCTGTGCTGTTTGCCGCTCGNGTGATGCGCTCCCTTGGCAAACTGATTCAAATNAAGGGCGCCTATATTCAATATTCAGCATCGCCCACTGGCAGGATGTAGTTATATCGTACTGGGGGCGATNTTACCCNACACTTTGAACGTGAGTCCCCGTCCTGTCCTGGTATCAAATAATAGTACCTGATATGGTTCCAACAGAGAAAACGTTGATCGTNAGGCGAGTTCTTTNAGTTGTGGTCATCCCTAGAAGACCGAGGATGATTGTTGTTAGGGNAANCCTGCNGTGCTCGGGGATTCTTTGTCTCGGTTTATCACCGCCTCCCTACTGCGATNGAATGTGTCAAGNCTCAGTCGAGCCTGATCTCCCATCCGTCGTATATAAGNTGAGCTNCCGCNACNTTCGCATACCGCCGTTCTCCATCCACAACCCGCTATCCGGTAGCTCCCCACCTTCCCCCGCCANCCAGNTATGCCNGAGATCANGTTTCGTATNGAAGACAAGTCCCCCNNTNCTCTNTTATTCNAGTGACTGGTCTTCGGGGAACTCGAAAGACAGNGGCCTATCACAGTAAGCGTCGAAGCGTCCACTAGNGCTATCACCACAGTCTACGCGACATGCCTCTGATNATCGCTGCCAGATATTCCGATGCATCCTTCATGAAGACGAACACCACCGGCGCGTCAGTCACGTTTACATTCTACGGGACGGGGGTGGAGGTCGTTGGTGCGACGCGACCCAACCACGGAAGTTTNCAAACTAGTATCGACGGGATGCCACCGAATGTGTTTCCGGGGACTGCTCTCCAGGAATCGTTCCAAACAACACTGTTCAAGCGAACTGATTTGCCACGGGGACANCACACGGTGCAGCTGGTAAACATGGAGAACAAGTACTTGGATATNGACTACGTACGTCGATTCTGTTATGTAAAGCAACGCAAGCCGATAGTCATTCTGAAAGGTGACGTGGAGTGGGGAGACTGGTCGCGACGGCAAGCCTACCAGAATGNCAACGGTGCAGCCTGACGAAGAAACCTANTTCAAACTATCTGGCGACGCTGATTGGACCATTCCTCGGCTTTCGTCCGTTGACACATTCCTCGGTGGATCCGGATTGTGAGTNCTTGGCTGACGAGGGTACTGCATGGACGTCCTANNCTCATCCNTCTGTACGAAGGGCAACATCGGTACCCAACGCTTTTGTGCGCCTGGAATTTGAAGTAAGCATAGGCGANTNTGGGTNGATTACCCGTCTAACCATCTCTTTTAGGGTCTGTAGCNGTATGGCCTTCTACTATGANCACCCACTNANACTAGAGCAACGTTNCAGGCGATACNATNTCTCTCTTTGGCGCCGTAGGTCCGCAAGGGTCCCGGTATGGTGTTAGCCTCAATGGTGGNNGCATGGTGGAATACACNNCAAAGCGAGACATCTACAAGGCCCAGCANATGCTATTCTCAGCCNGTGGCTTGGACGGTTCACGCCAGTCTCTCNAGGTTCAGTTTNTGGGAAATCCAGGCGAGGAGCTCGCTATTGACTATGCNAACATTTANATACGCTCGAAGTCTNCNGCCAGNATCACNCCTGCAGTCATCTTTGGNCTGACCTTCAGTACNGCCATNGCNNTNATGTCCTTGGTAACCGTCGTCCTNATCGGCCTCCAGTANCGNTTTGGCTGGTTNCCCTTNCTNCGTTTCATCGCTCCCCGTAGAGCCCACAAANNNACCTCCCNNTCTTCNAACTCGGATGACCCGTTACCCTACCCCAAGGAACTTCTGCCACANTTCTCACCNNCACGTCNGAGTGGTGCACCGACCCCCATAACATTCACGGAGATNTCNGACTANTATCCATTCAGCATGTCCGACTCNTACGCNCAGACGCATATCTCTGAAGCGCGGACGAAGAGTACCAGAGTGACGCGGTCCACTTCGAGAACGCCAGGTTCAGGGAGNATGGTACGGACACCAGNGTCNGCNAATTCGGTAGGTGTGANAAGNTTCNTCCTTTGAACTGTATTTGGNTGACNGTTNCNCCNTCNTCTTAAGAAATCAACNCGCTCGCATAANNGCCCCTCACTACCCGCAATACACGAGGGTCCAGGTCTAAATCTGCAGCGGGAAGACANTCGGGAGACTANGCTNTCTTCNGCGATTGTCAACTCCTGGTTNATTAGGAACGCGGAAATAGAGGCNTCCAGCAGCCCTNACTCNGAATCATCCAACAGTTCTGCNGCATGACCGCTGCTTCCAGTAGTTNNTGCAGANGAAAGAGGNCANAGTGCACTTCATNNAGCTGATACAGCNCCTTCTGACTAGNTAGTAATTAGCTTCCCTAGGCATCTGGTGCATCNAGCTTAGTGCNTCCTNGAATAACGACGNCTCTTGAACGAATTTTCAATGTANNATTAACATATTATCTTCACAANAAGATAGCAGAAGCCTGTCCACTCAAGNGATGTGGGTANAGGATCATGGAAGGATCGTGATCGTAAAGCTNGAACTGAGCAAAGTTCGGGNTATAGAAGGTCGAATNTGGTAAGAATTTAAAATGAGAGGGAACTANNCTTTTACTACATAGAGAANGGCAGACGAGNTTCAGAATCTTTGCGGTCGGCCCACAAAGGCTTCGCGGGCGTAGAAAGAGCTTGCTGCTGTTGAAGGTATTGCTGCTTGTTGAGTGTATTCAGGAGGTGGTGCAGATGATTCGTCCAGTGCATTGTTCAGCGTCAGACTGTTCGGGTTGGTCGACACTTCGGCCGCTTCCACCACTGGAGAAACACTTTGCCACGCTGCACCGAGTGCGGCAGGGTTCGCCCTTGGACGAGTGCCTGGAGGAGGGGGCTGAAGCTGGGGGGTGCGGTCAGGCCTGTATTTCTCGTTTGACCCGAGAGGAGGGATAATGATCTCTTGGGTAGTCGCATTTGGGGTTGTCTGTTGAGCATACTGTATCCAAGGATTAGGAATGGCAACGGGCACAGCATTAAGGAGAAGCTTACGATGAGAGGGTCGAAGCTGCTACCCTGGCCCCCGGTTGTGGGCCACTGGGCGGTGCTCGGCGTACCACTAGCAAGGGTTGCGTATGACGCCTGAGTCCTCAGGCCTGCTGGCTGACTNGGAGGAGGAGACTCNGCAGGCACAGACGCATAGTCCCGGACATTGAAAGGTCGGGCGGCCATGCTATCCACATTCGAAGACGTTGCACTCGCTTTCCTCGACGCCTTCTCGCTGAACCCGTAAAAGAGTTTTCGGTTGTGTTTTTGTGAGATGTAACAAAGAATTCCCCATACAGCGATGCCGAACAGGGCGAGCGCCCCTAGAATAGCGCCTAGTGTGATGCCGACCGCAGCGCCCGTGGATAGACCCCTTGTAAGTGTATCAGTAGGTAAATAGGCCCACTACGAGCAACTGAAACGCATACCGAGACGATGTGCCTCCCGTTGTGAGCATCCTGATATGGGCTAAATTAGGACGGAGCTCAGTCCTCAAATGCAAACGATGCTTACCTCCCTCCCAACGAAGGTGCAGAGAATACCTGTGCGTAGTCAACAGAGAATGTATTAGATTCCCCAGAGCTATCATTCCCAGGCAGTACTCTCAAGGTGACTTCATGGCTACCGGATCCCAGGTTTGTCGCCTGGTACAACAGCATATTCGGCCGGAAGAAAGGCTTGTTGGTGGTGTAGTTGTTCGGTAGCGCGTTCCCAATATTGATAGCCACCTCGTAGGCGGCGCCCTTGGGCCCAACAGGGCCGTAAAGTGCAACAGCATCGCCCTCGAACGAGAACTTCATTGTAGCGCCTGCCTGAGCCGAAGTCCTATCGCCCTGAGTTTAGTGCAAGGCGTTATGCGTGTTCGACCATCAACATACCGTCCGGTCCCACCAGAAAATGTTGCAGGATTGGGAGAGTTGCTAGTCCATGCCTCCGGAGGGGAATATGAGAACGACGGGTCACTCTCCTGGAACGTGTTGACGATGAGGTCTTCGTCGGCCTTCCCCACAGGTGCCGTCCAAGTAACCTAGCATGACAGGAAGGTCAATGATATTGATCATGGCAAGAAATAAGGACTGAACTCACGAAGTCCACATCCACGGGAAGCCCAGGGTTTGCGTTATTCAATGTCACAGTGTGTTGCACATTGGAAAGAGGGATACTGGCGAAGAGCTCGGTCTGGAAATTGCCTGGTGCGTCCGCTCTTGCATTCCTCGGGTCGTACTGCTTCTGGTCAACCGTAATCTGGTAGAACCCGTAGTTCGGTCGTTTCGCTCCAAAGATATTGACGTTCGTCCCGGAGAAGACGAAGAACACGTTCGAGGTGGCGGTACCGTCGGTCTGCATGTATGAACCCCCAGAATAACTGAGGAAAGGTTAGGCTCAAGACACTGGTTGTAACAAAAACCACTCACAGCTGCAGTGAATCGTTCCCCGGCCTCCACTGGTCCGAAAAGACCAACAGAGGGGACATATCTTCCACCAAGAGAGTAAGGTTAGGCATGGCTCCGTTCGTCCAGGCACTCGTTTCCACAGGTGAGGTGAGCAAAGGCACGCGAGGTAAAGGGAACGTGGGGCAAAGATCAAATTAGTTAGGGGGCGTTAGAATATGATGCGGGCGGAAAAGGATGGAGCACCCAGACATGCCCCGCATTTGAAGTGTACGTGTGCTGTACAATCTCATCAATTCTCGCTCAACTCGGCCATACTCAGCGGACTGGATATCACAAAGATGGGCACAGGCGCGAAACATGCATCGCCCGGACCCGATATGGTTTTCAAACATGCCGATTTCAACGGTTTCAGAACCTGACGGGTGAAACTCGGATGGGAAGACCTTTCCGAGAGGGTTGACCGCATTATCTGCAAGGTTCGATGCAAAGCCAGCAGATTTAGTGGGCTTGGGGTGGGCGATAAACCATCTACATACATACCTTGACGACCACTCAGTACCCACCAATAGCATGGGTTGCATAGTGGGTGTCGTCCTATATATTTGGTATAAGATGCCCAGATGGTTTCAGCCCTCCTTGCAGATGTTGAGCGAGCGCGGAAGCCGCTCATGGCTGTAAAGATCTTGGTTTTCGAACTTCACACTCCCAAGAATTCGAAAAGAAGAGAAGCGTTACCCACGAGGCGAGGTCACTTTGGGAGAGCCCACAGAGCAGAGGCACACAAATAAGCCAATGATGTTGATCCTTGTCGCGGATGTGCCTGTAACCGTGCACAAGCGCCCAGAACTCCACCTCTTCCATCTCTATCCCGCTCCAAATCCGTGAAGCGTCGTTTGGAGGGGACAAAGTGGAGAGAGGCGGGCGGAGGTGAGCTTGAAGGACGCCGCTCGATTCTCGACGACTCCAGCGGTTATGTATGACAGAACATGTCAGGGAGAGGCGCGCAATTGGCGCTATGAAGAAGTTCAAGAAGACAGAATGCATTTCCGGGTATAACGCATCTGAGGAAGGCGCGGGTCAGCCGATAACGAAGAACATGAGAACTCATCAACAAACCTAATGCATAACCGTCACTTCTACGGTCTATCAGGCTCTATCGATTCAGCGCTTAGCAGTAGAGTTCCGCCAAGCTCTATTGCTTGCCTTCTTGACATCTCTCGAGGTGATACTGCGGTCAATCTGGATATCGTCTTCTATTCCGTAAAATGCAGCCTCTATCCCAGCTGACACCATACGTTCCCGTACCGGTCTTGTGCAACCCCCGTTATCCCTTCTCCTTCATCACCATCTTTGCTATCTATATATCCAATCCCGTAACTCGCAGCGCCGTTGAATTGGGCCGTTGGGCATTTGAATCCCAGGAACGCAGGGCAAGCACGGTCCACTGCGTTGCATGTCTCGATGCACGGCAGCAGCATTTGGTATGGGCTGTCAAACCGCGGTAAAGCGGCATTTCGGGGAGGGGTTGAGGTCTGATATGGTAGAAGTGCCGAGAGAACCTGCTGCTCCTGGTTCTTGGTAGCGCTGAGACCAGTGACGGTAGGCTCAGGCGGGATGGCCGTGAACCCATTCGGGTTGGAAGGACTGGGCTCGGAACACCGCGGTAGCGAGATAGCGCAAAGCCATTTCCGGTATTCCCGCTGACAGTCGAGGCAGGTGACGAGCGGAGAGTACACGTCCCTTCCGCAGGGAAAGCTACCCAGAGTGACGGTGAAGTTGGCAATGTACGAGCGTAGGGGATCGCTCAATGCGGTGGGGAGGGTGTCCCCTGTGTATATATCGGCATTGTTTGGGGGAGGGGGAAGGGGCATTGCATAGGCGACCCCGGGACAGTAAGGGAGGTTGGCGACGAGGGGACAAGGGAAGGCGGCAGATTTTGTGGCGAAATATATAGGCCCGTGGATCTTGGTCGATTCTTGGAGTAGGAAAGCGGTGTAGTTTGTCGAGGGGGTCAAGCCTCCGATGAGAAACTGACTACGCCAACCTTGCTCGTCTTTCAGCCAGAGTGACTGATTGACGTTTATATCGGGATCAACCAACTGGGATTGCCTGGACAAGAAACAAGCAGTGTGGGGGTATGATCCCTGCAAGGATGCCGTTGGGAAGAGGGTGAGGGTATAGTTGGGAATGGTGGAAGGTCGTCCGTCCTGCGGGATATCGACCGGAAACATTGTGTAATTAGGCCACGCCGGACCTGGAACTTCGAGTCGGGATATGGGCGGTGAGAAGAGGATGGCTTGGTTCGACGTTGAGTCTCCAAATAGAGGTAAGTCGGTAGATGGCGAGTGCGGTGCTTGCCCCGTCGTACTGAGGGCGATTTCGAATGACCCCGTCCCNAANACNGCTATTGCGCCCCCATTCCCAAACGACCCNGTATANTGNCCATATCCATTGGATAGGAATAGCTCCTTTACACCAGGATCGANTNGACTTGGATTCGCAGANCTACTCTCGTTGGANACCAGGAAGCGAAGGGTTGAGTCTTGGGAGCATGAGGCGACCGAGATTGTGACCTGCTCTTCAGGCGGNATGNTGTAGGGACCGTTTCCACTATTGAATTGTGANACAGCGTTNANNGGTAGCTGAACCCTNAGTTGTGCTGAAACCGAAAGNAATTGGAGGACGACATAGATGAGGGATTTNGGNAGAAGGTTCATGATCNAGCTGGAGNNGTTCGCGGCTGCGCCGATAGACGGNAAGGGAGTTGGACGCTGTCCTTANGAGGCTAATGTACACTAGTCTNNAAAGGTCAGNCGATTCAACNTTATNAGACGGAANCNNAGCNTNGGGGNNCTNCACTNACTCGCATTTGAANGTCGTTCAGTCCAAGAGCTGCCCATTTGCGCGCATCATTCGGCTTNCCGACACTGNAACGAGCTCCCACAGTGCTCGCGGGTTCGATTCTGAGCTATGCGGTTGCAATGTTTTNATAGGGAGTGTCCAGTTGCTTTTAATCAGCTTCTACGGTATGTAATGAAATGCGTGAAGAGACTTCTCGAAGCTTGAGGCCTTGAGNAGAGATAGATACGTAAATGCATATGATCAATGAGCCTACTAGTAATCCAAGAATTTNGAAAGGCATAGAAANGAATCAGGGGAATGACTGGGATCCATNATGGTGAATCGAANNGNGTTGTANANATCCAAATGNATCGAGACTCCNGNAAGNATACTGAGCACCAACATCCTNGTCCATGTANNGGNCAGTCTTCAAATCTTCTTCGGNAATGGNCCNTCCCCGCTGGGCCCTACTGGAAGACGNCTTGCNGACCTAGCNGCAGAGTCTAAACCAGCTACCCTCTTCTGAAGGCCGTCGGATACGCTTGCATCTACTCTCTCAAANGCCGGNTACATAGGCAGAGGTTTATNCTTGCGACNGGNCGNCGGCGAGCTGTCTGNGAGGGTGCTGGCTGGTGCNGACAACGGTTGGGATGTTTGCTTCACAGGAAGGGGTACTGGNTTTTGCAGTCGTGTATCCACCAGCCGCGGTGGGGCTGACCNGGCTGAGGGGATCTTACTCCCGGTGAATCCACCCAATGATATGCTCCCATNCGAGTTCTTGGGGTTGTGACCGTATTGTGCTGGGCGTCTTCTCAGCGACGAGGATGAAAACGCTAGTGAAGTAGGGGAAGGTCGTGAAGACGATGAACTCTGACCANGAGAATTGCCGAAGGACGAGCTGTCNGACACCATCTCATTGACTCGAGAGAGNCGAGTTGCGTATGGTGAGACTGAGATCGGNGGNGGGATGGCCTTCCTCGGATGNCGATCNTCCANCCGTNGNGAAGACGATGTACCCACAGAACGAGGGAGGTTGGTGCTCTTNATAGAAAGCTTTGGGCGGATCGGCTTGNTATCTGAGCTNTGACTCAGANNNGATCTCNCCNGACCACCCCTACTGCCCGACTCTGCCGAAGGAACAGGCTGCGAAGTGCTTGGNGTCGANNGCGACCCGAAGGATACTTCNGGTGAAATCTTGGCAGGAAGNGTGGAAGCAACGACGTGATACCCGNCACNAGTCGACAGNGNTTGTGTGAGGAAGNCATGTTCGTCTACNTGGTCGCGGTGACTCGGTGGCACCATTCGATGGCTTTGGACAAGTACAGAGTCTGTCACCGAGCGTGAAGCGGGAGGCGGGGTGCTACTGCTGCTCCCACTGGAAGCCAAAGATATGGAGTGAGGCATCTTAGGGCGGCGGTGCAGCTTGCACAAGGGNCCCTTCCCCATGTTCGTCTTCTTCCAACAAGTGGGACAAGTCGGCTTCCCAGCCAGGTTGCGACGCCCATGGTGCTTCAGACTCCTCGATGATTCGTCGTCGCTCCGGTCAGACATCATGTCCTCTGGGGGCAACAGGTTGAGCCCCGAAACCTGCACTGGTCGAATGCTCGAGACGGTGCTCTTATGNACGAGCTCTGGCTTCCTGGCCATGGGTCCNTTCGTCAACTTCGGCTTGCACTCCTCCTGNACCCCNGAACCNAACCACATGTTCGCGTCCAGGCTNTGCGAAGAACGCTTGGACATCCTCTGCCGTCGTCGCTCNTCCTTCTGNTCTAGGAANGCCGGGTGNAATTCGACCAGGATATCCCATTCCTCCTCNGTGTGNCAAATAGANTGCCGCCCNCCTCTNTGCCTCTCCCGAACCTGCGTGTTGTACTTCTCACAGACATACGCGATCCAAGCCATCCTCTCNGCCTCCTTCTGCTCCAACTCNANTCGCCGCCGGCGCTCCTCGTACACNTTGTCCGGCAGCATCTCAATCTCGTTCAACTCCTCCATCATATCCGGTGGGCGCTCNTGGGGTCGGGGTGGTGGCGTCGGGAACTCATCAAGGATCTGTTCAACGCACAGGATGCACTCGCAGTCNGGTGGATGAAGGGCGTCCGGTACTGGGTCATAAGATCGGGCGTCTATCGATCCGATGGTCACGATGATGTCGTTCAGGTTGGACACATGGCCGTCAGACGTGTANTCTGTATCGCTCGAGCTGCGCANAGGCATTGAACGAGATTGTCGTATGGTCGTCTTCACCCCATGATGAACCCTACGGCAACACGACAGTTCAATCAGCCTCGTAGTCTCTCCAATCTAGTCCGAAATGAAATGCCCCACCTGTGACCTTTGAACGTCAACTTGGCACCTATCCAGGCCATCATCGTCANCCTATCCGGCATGGCGTCCGTCGTACTTGNAAGTGGNANGTGGATGTCGTGAGTGGCGAGACAGTAAGTGGGCGGTGGTGTTAGAACGAGAGAAGTGAGACAGGGTAATGGGGAATAAAGGACGGACCCCACGCTCTTCAAATATGCCGAGCGCGAGCCACACTAATCGGTATCCCTTCCATTGTCCGTGTGGCAAAGAGATNTATCAAAGCCCTGTGTGTTGGACGTCCACACTAAGGCAATGGTTAGCTTGTATCATGCATGGCCGCANGGTTCACCAAGACTGGGAGAGCACAGCCGAACTCGCTGTGGAACGGTCGGCGGAGACCCCTATACGGCTTGAATGTGGATTGATCATGACAATGNGCATGGACTGTGGCTATCCGCGGGTCCATGCTAGACCACGAGGCGCTGAGCCTCAGGTGCCTCATGACAAACGGCCCAAGCATCCCAATCATGATAGAATGTNGCTCGGAGAACTAGTTCCATCTTAGGCATNCCGAACATCAACTGTCTTGAATGTACTGGCGTGAGTNGTTCTGAACTTGGAAGCACAAATGAATGAACGGACCAGGGTCGTATGCTTTTGGNCAATGCCAACCTTCGAAACATCCACTATTCACGACTTTTGAGATANTGATGATCTTCTAGCGTCCCACGATAATCAATGAAGTCGGCCTGGTCTCAACGTGTTCCTCGTCGCGTTTGAAGATAGTGGTAAGACAGGAAGAGGTGCGCGCCGATCCAAAGGGCGCATCAGTACTAAGCGCCATCAGATGCTCTTGATCGGAAGCTACCCTCACCCGCACGTTCCGACTTGAAAGACGGCCATAAAAGTAACTTTATGAATGACTTGTATTGTTTCTAATAAATATTGGTGTAAACGGAGAAAACATGCATAGTGGGTACATAACGATAATCATAGTGGGACAGGTATACTTACTTACTGGACGATTGAATTCGGACGGTGGGACAAGTGGATGAGGACGGGAGACCTGCCTATAGGCTACATTGGAGACACTCAGCCGCGAGAGAAAGGGAGACAATAAAACAAGCGAAGGAAAGACCAAGGACAATGTCAATTTTTGATGATGAAAAGGATTGAAAATTAGAGAAGGCCTCCTTCCGATGGTAGGGGGATAAACAAAACGACGACGAAGTAAAACCATCCCAGAAAGTGTATAATGCTTGAAGCTTGAATGCTGAATGTCGATTGTTCGAATGTTGAATGAAAAGTGATTGAATGCAGGGAGAGAATAAATGCGGCCGAGAACAAATGCGATGGTGGAGGACATGACAGAACAAGTTAGAGGAGATGAGCAATGNAAGACGTGGGGGATCCAAGCAAAGAGCGAGGACGACATAGATGATCATGAAGAAAGCAAATAAAAGAGCAGAAGACTTAGTCTTCTGAAGCATCCGAAAAACCAAGAGGGCGATTCTTATCGTTTGCAGCACGAGCAACAGCAAGGGTCTTGACGTCCCTGTTAATCTTGCTGGTCTCAGCGAGCCAAAGCCCCTTCACCTCCTCATTGCGCAGATCACTCTCACTAGGAGAAGCAGACTCAGACACACCAAGCCCACGGAGAATCTCTTCAATCCAAACTCCCTCGACAAGCTT
>JANDKE010000702.1:0-14432 GCA_027627275.1 Coprinellus aureogranulatus | reverse complement strand
TGTNNGGATGNGNCTGAANGNNAGTNNGAGNNNNGNNNGANGATNAAACGGGGGGCGTCTATGCTAACNCAGTGCTGTCNGGCAAATGGTGAGNANNAGTANNNTTTGNTATGNNGGCNGGTCNAGCTCAAGGTTCACNTTTCAGGTCAANTGNCGGCAACTACTCCGGAAATCTGTTAACTTCCGTTAAACGGGGTCGNAAATGATACAACGATTCCAAGATCGGTTCGATGTGCCTCGAACAGCTTCACTCCTTTCGTCCCACCAGAACTTCCCCCTCAAGCATCTCAGCGACCTGCCTCCCAATCTCACTAACCNGTTTCTCCGAAAGCCACATNTCCTGGTTATGCATACACTCCTCCGCGTCCTTCGAANNCCTCTCCAGAATGCGGCTCTTCTCGTCACGGTATTCAGCGAAGAGCTNAACTTTGGCNNTGGCAATCAAACGGCAAATTCATNAAATTGCATCCGTGCAATNACAAAAACTACTACGTNCTATCTAGGAGGTACNAGGAGGTGCGTACTANGACACTTAGGCGTTGAACGGGAGAAGTCGAACTAATAAATAATAAGTAGAAGGACGGTGTATATCACACCCTCGGCGCTTAATCCGTCCACCCAAACATCTTCGCCATATAATGAATGGCCTCTTCACCCGTCTTACCCGTGTACCAAGCCTCTTGACACTCGAGGCACTGGGCGCTATGTCCCGACGCACGCTCGAGGATGGCGTTTTCGTACTTGGTTANGGTTNCGNNGATNNCGGCACCTTCGAAAGCGATNNTCTCGAGGGCGACGCCGAGGTCGTACGCATCGTGCATGGCGAGGTTGACGCCGGTGCCCGTGAAGGGTGTTATNACNTGTGCGGCGTCGCCNAGGACGGTGACACTGCCATATTAGNNNNCGAGGGTGAGTNCNCTTTCNNNNGGANANNNANGTAGANTNANGNACTCNCCCNGAGCANTCTTTCTCTAGCTTGTGGTCNGGGAGGAANTGGTACAGCCTNCGNACNGTCANCTCNCCTTCATCGCACTCNANNANNANNTNCTTNGGNTCCTNNGCCCANCCNNCATAGAACCTCNCNACGTANTCCNTCAANGCAGCCTTCTGGTCCCCCTCCCAATCCATTCCACACTCGTCTTTCCATTCCTCNGGGACNGGGATGAAGGAGTAGGACTTGATGNNCCCGTCNCCNCTCCTCTGNGCGCAGATAGCAACCTGCCCGTCCATGAGCATGCAGGTACCGTTCCCNACATACTCCGCGAGNTTAGGGAANCNNGNGTCGATTTGCGAGATGTTGGNNACGAGGACGGACATNCCGATATANGGNGGGTTGAGGTCGCTTCGGAGCGGACGGACCCTTGACCAAGTCCCGTCTGCGCCAATAAGGATGNTGAACCCCTCNTCCTTTGTCCCGTCGGCGAAGTGCANTTGGAANTNTCCNNNGGTAGGNAGTTTCTCNGCNNTNANGAGCTTCTTNCCCCACTTCACNTCTTCCTCCNCAAGCGGTCCNAGNAACATATCNCTCAAATCGCCTCTATCAATCTCCGGNCTCTCNGGGTCCTCCTCTTCCGCCTCCGTATGGTNCCANTACACTTT
The DNA here is from genome assembly GCA_027627275.1 of Coprinellus aureogranulatus. Classification (NCBI taxonomy): domain Eukaryota; kingdom Fungi; phylum Basidiomycota; class Agaricomycetes; order Agaricales; family Psathyrellaceae; genus Coprinellus; species Coprinellus aureogranulatus. The sequence goes on along the minus strand of JANDKE010000702.1, from coordinate 12,833 downwards.
CCCNTTATGATCCCTNATCGTCCACGCNGTNGCNTCNANCCTCATNCTCCGTTTNAANTCNNNGAGNANNCCGGCCTTNGCTAAGGCGAGTTGCCCGGAGGTGCGGTGGATGTCGAGCATCCCGCCTTGGGTGCGTGCGGAGGGNGAGGAGTCGAGTTCGTAAGAGGGTGAAGGGGATGGAGAGGGCTTTGAGGATGCAGGCGAGGGTTAGGCCTGAGNGGCCNCCNCCGACGATTGCGACTCGGATTGTTGAGGAGGNGGTGCGAGTAGTNGTAGTCATGGTTGAGAGGCANTAACTNGCNGTGGTGGTGAAGTTGAGANTGGGGANGNAAGACTGGGTGGGTGAGAGNNGTTTAAATATGGGTCTTAGCTGAAGGTCTGGTTTCAGNTATTCTGGAACTGCTGTTGANCATCGTCTTCTGTTGACTACTACGCGGGACCGCCAACGCGTTTGTAGACGGACCCGCTATCACTTCAACATGGTCGGCTCTCACCCAACGCGAAATTTAGCGTCTAATCTCGAGAACCGCGTAAAGTCGCGTAAAGTGCTGTTGAATGAGGTAAGGATCGCAGTCGTTTAGANGTTATACATACGCGAGATGCGANATGGATGTTTATTCCAAACTTCGAAGCGTGGTTTGGAGGGACGAATCCCGGATGTGTCGCTGCGATGTGCATTCTTGTCCGGTGCGTGTCGGTTAAGTTCCCCGGAGCTACAAGGNGGGAGATAGGTGCTAATGAAGGTTGNGAGTTGTGTTGGATTTNCTTTNANGTGAGTTGNTATCGTTTATATCCTTCAATGAAACGCTGGGTTGACTTCCGTTGACCCGGTANTCTACAGCAAAGTCCAATNTTGGACGNACAACCACGTTTCATCGATCCCACACTCAAGGTTTCGCCCATCNTCCAAGAATATTTCNATNTNNGGCTTACANATACAACCTCGTACGTTCNCGTCTATTTATCCTCNTTCCANCCNAGCATAGCCGCCATCTGGGTCACTATCTCAGTAGGCTCTCTTCCGTCCATCCAGATTCCATGGTTCTGGATACATTTCTGNCTCCANAATGCTGCTCGTTCGAGACTGACTCTCTCGTACTCGCTGAAGAGGTCGTCCATCGAGGCTCCTTCNAANGCGATTTTCTCCAGTGCGACGCCTAGGTNGTANGCGTCGTGCATGGCGAGGTTNACTCCGGTCCCGGTGAAGGGNGTTATAACGTGGGCTGCGTCGCCCATCAGGGTCACTCTGAATGGAGTCAGTCTANCANNNGNCNCTCNCNTGAGANGCANNGGNTNNCTCACCCNGAACANGTCTTCTCAANCTTGTGNCCTGGAGGNTACAGATAGAGCGGTCGGATNGCCAAGTCGCNTTCGTCGCACTCGGTGAGGAGCGCCGTAGCCTCCTTCGACCANCCAGANTGGAANCGCTCNACGAACTCTTCCAACCCNTTCTTCTGATTCGACCAGTNGATCCCAGANGTNTCCTTCCANTCCTCGGGCACCATGAAGTAGGAATANGANCTCATCGAACCGTCGCCGTTCTTCTGCGCCATGATGATNGTCTTNCCATCTGCGATAGTGCACGAGCCGTTCCCGACGAACTTGGCCAGNTNGGGNNANCNTTCGTCGATCTTGGCGATAGTCGAGGAGACGACGGTCATNCCGACNTANGGAGGNAGGACNTCGCTNCGGAGGGGTCGGACCCTGGACCAAGTCCCGTCTGCGCCGACCAAGACGTCNAACCCAGTCGCACTAGTCCCATCGGCNAAGTANANNGTGAACTTGGCTTCCCTCCCTCACCCTCCACCTTCTCCGCTCTAACCAACTTCTTCCCCCACTCTACCTGCCCCTCATCCAACGCATCCAACAACATACTCCTCAACTCCGCTCTATCAATCTCCGGCCTACTCGGGTCCTCCTCCTCCTTCTCAGAGTTGAACCACAACACTTTCCCGGTTTTGTCGCGGACGTACCAGTCCGTTGCGTCTACGCGCATGCGTTTGCGGAATTCAGAGAGTAACCCGGCTTTGCGTAAGGCGAATTGCCCAGAGTCTTTGTGGATGTCGAGCATCCCGCCTTGGCCGCGTGCGAGCCGGGAGGTGTCGAGTTCGAAGACGGTGGAGGGGATGGAGAGGGATTGGAGGATCGCGGCGAGGGTGAGGCCGGAGGGTCCTCCGCCGACGATGGCAACTCGGATTGAAGGGGTACGAGTATTGGTGTCTGACATTGCTCACGGTGTGCTGGTATGGGGGTTGTGGTTCTGAACTGAGTTCAATGCGAACAGTATATATATGACCCCGGAGCTGTCCCACAGTGCGTCAAGACACTTCGGTTGAGGTAGACGCGAACTGTCGTGTTCACCATTGGCAAATGAGACTGCGCCTCTGCTTCTCAGATCCCGTGTCGCCTTATCTGCGTCAGTTGTTTAGCATATGTCCTGCCCTTCGCATTAAACCTCTTCGCAAAGCTCCAGGAGGCTGGTCCATATACAGCAAGCCCTCGATACCCTATCCCGTCTGGCCTTCGTCCTCTTCGTAAGCGAGGATCCAAACCGCAGCGTTTGGAGCCCTTGCCGAAGACACGCGTCTTCATTTCTGGTGGCACTTCCTGCTTCTCTCGACTGGAGTGGTCAGCGAACTGGGGGATATGAACGCTTGAAGAACATGGGAGCGACTGCGGAAGGTAGATATTCGGATGCATTGAGCGCTTACCGGGATTCAGCAGATAAGATTGGCGTAATGTGCACGTGTGCTCGTGACTCCAGATGCGCAGTTGTTCCACAGTCACGGTCTGAGACGCCGTCATCGGTGAGTGTAGTCAATTTCCCTAACTTTACCACTCATGCTCTATTGGATCACCTTTGAATATCGTCTGTGACGAAGAGCGAATGAATCGTTCGCTCGGCCCAGCCCATGCGAGCCGAGTTATGAACCCCCGCTTGGTACACCAGCGTTGTCCTTGTCAAGTACTAGTACGGTGCTCAATCGTACAACTTTGGGAGCATCCATGCATCGCCTCGGCCGCGAAAAACATCTAGTCTAAGTTGTATTCGTAGCCCACCCACCCCTCGAGTGTACCCTAATAGGGAAATTTTAGCTTCGTATTCAAGTGAGGCTCACTTTTCGATAACTTCACTTTGTCATTTCGTTCGACGAATCGCACACGTTCCGGTGCACAGGAGGCCTCAGGAAGTCAATTTGGGAAGGAGCCGATCGGTATCTCAACGAGTTTGGGGTACCTTTCCGTTCGTTCGCTTCACGCTGACGCGAGGCCCACTTTAGATAAACACTTGGGTACTTCCACCCTCACGCAGCCACTACTGGAAGAGTGGGTGGATGGACCATAAGCGCAGTCTCCTCATCATCTGCGGGAGCGACTCTGCGAATGCACGAGTCGTGTCTGTAATCCATGAACCAAAATACTCCTGCAAGGTGGGCGAACGTAGCTGTAATCATATCATGAGCTGTAGAATTGATGAAACTTTGTCGTGCCTCCAAGATTGGACTCTGCTGTACGAACCTGGTTAAACGGAACTCAATTGAGTGTTGTTTGAAGGACATGAACAACAAAAGCTTACATCAAGACATCTGACATGACTCCCAACTTCCCAAGCGCTCGTTTCCCTACCACAAGCCATCGGAAGTTAACCCCCGAACCCAAACGGAACACGTTGTAAATCCCAGCGACACATCCGGGGCCCGTTGCTCGAGAACCTGCTTCGATATAGTCAGAGACAGGTCAAAGATCCCGTCTACAATGCCTAAACGACTGCGATCCTTACCTCATTCAACAGTATTACAGTCATCTACGCGGGTCTGCATCTCCTTCTCGAGAGAATAGGCGCTACTTAGGTGAGAGTAGAACATGATGAAGCACCACGGTTCCGCGTACTAGTCAGCAGAAGACGACACTCAACAGCGGTTCTGAAATACCTGAAACTGATTCTAGAGCCTGATGCCCTATTTATACGAGGTGCGTAGCACTGCAGTCTTCCTCGGACTCCAGACAGTCTCTCCTCAGCCTCCATATAGTATCTCCAACGCTCTCGGCACTGTTCCCTGGTTTGCCAAATAGCCACCAGCCTCACCAATCTTCCCGCAACACCACCACCATCTCTAACCCATGACTTCAGAGCCCAATTCCCGCACCTCCTCAATCCGCGTCGCCATCGTCGGCGGGGACCCTCAGGTCTCACACTCGCCTGCATCCTCAAAGCCATCCACATTCCCTTCACCGTCTTTGAACTCGACTCCTCGCCCTCCGCGCGCACCCAAGGCGGGATGCTCGACATCCACAAATCCAGTGGCCAACTCGCACTTGGAAAAGCCGGGTTGTTGCACGAGTTCAAGAAACGCATGCGTGTCGACGCTACGGAGTTCCAGATAAGGGATGGAAAGGGAAAGGTGTACTGGCATCATACGGAGGCAGAGGAAGAGGATCCTGAGAGGCCGGAGATTGATAGAGGCGATTTGAGGGATATGCTCCTCGGGCCGCTTGGTGAGGGGGACGTGAAGTGGGGCAAGAAGCTCGTAGAGGCGGAGAAGAACCCTTCCGACGGAAACTATTATACGGGTAAACTACATGTTGAACAGAACGCGAGGATACCGCCGGAAACTGACATTCTCCCGACAGTGCGTAGGCAACCAGTCCCGGTACAACAGCAATTAAAGCTTGGAAGCCCCGTCAATGACACTGGCAGTTGACTGATGCGATAGGATACCACAGCCCCGAAACCGAAATGGCGCCAGTATCTGAATTAGTGCGGTCCGGAAAACCTCTCTGAATCCAGGCTTTACTCGTTTTCATTCAAGTCTGATCAAGTTACGTTGAATGGAATTTCGGAGAGAACCACCCTTTTCTCTTCAGTCTGCTGCGTTTGACATAGGGGTCACGCCATATTGTCGATGCTTGACGTTTGGCGCTCGAAGGCGACTTTAGCGCCCATGACGTCAACGCCGCTTAGCAGTTCTGCTAGGCCATGTCCGCCGGAAATGCCAACCAAGAAATTATGCTAACTAGATTAAAAGGCGGTATTAAAAAGACACAGGTCCTATGGTGCCTAGAGGCGACAGTATAAAAGAGTAAAGAATATCTATAGACCAGACGTCGAGATTGCGGGAGGAGGGAGGTAGAATCAATCGTCAGAAGGCGTACCGCCTGGGCTTCTGGGGCTCGCGGACGGCTCTTGATCACGAGTATTGGTTTGATGTTCTGAGAGAGCAGATTTTTTATTCTCGCGCCACTGCTTGAGCATATCCCTAACTGAGGGTATCGGAGGTTTCCCGGTGCTATTGTCCGCATGATGAGAGGGAAATATCTTCCTACAAAATGTAATATCAGCCGCGCGGCGTCCGGGGAGAGAGACACAGGTTCGTACCGGTTCCACCAGTCGATCAACTCCTGCACTTCCTCCAGCTCTGAGGGGCTAGTCAGAAAGTCTACAATTGACTTGTAGAAGCGTTCCGAGTCGGTAGCGCGGTCGTTCCGGCAAAAACCGCGCTGGAGCTCAGAGAGAACCGGACCTGCGAGCAAGCCTGTGAGGATCTGGAGCAAAGCAAATGCAAATTTGTTTCTCACAAGTGTAGCAATATATGCTAGCGAAGCGATGGTAACGGACTTCATCCCGTGTATTTCAGCGTTTCCCGACCTGGTAGCGCGCACCTCCTGGTCAACGGAGCTCGGCGAGGTGAAAACATGCTTGTAAGCCTGTTGAGACAAGAAGTAAGCGAGAGCTGGGCATGGGACGAACAACGGCTCACCGAGACCAACAGGCTTCCCTTCATCAGTCCATCCCATGGGTTTTCGATGCTGAGTTTGTGATTACGGTAAAGAAATGCCGGCCATATATCACCCGTCACTGCGATTTCCCCAGACCTAAGTTCTGTCCTGACCCTGTGAGACGGAAATGAGAAATCACGAACGTTGCGCAAAAGGATCAACTGAGCAATGTACTCACGACTCGTCATTCCAATCCAGCGTGGCAGGACATAGTAGCTCTCCGGTCTTATAGTGGTAAAAGCCGCGGTCAGTTTTCACGTTTCGGGACAAGGGAGGTGAGAGCGCTCCTCCTTGAGGAGTGATCCAGTCGACAATCACGCTTTTCAAGGCCTTCGTATCATCTGCGCGTGCGCCAGTCGAGCCCTTGTTAAGCTGAAGTCGGTCAGCGTACTGAGCGTTGGCTTTCTTCAACAAAACGTAGTCACCATATCTGCAACGTAATGCAGCTCGTCGGCCGACGCCTTCAGAATGCGCGTGTCTAACCCAGGACTTAGGTCGAGGAGGGCCTTGAATATCTCATGCTCACGTCGTTCTCTGGGAAATGTGAGCGAACGAATTCCAGACAGTGGAGGCTGAGATATACAGACTGGTTGGGTATATCGTCTTCATTCAAGACGCGAGCCTGAATTTGGATCATGCGGGAAAGACCCTCCTTTATCAGGGGAAAGGGGCGACAAAAAGCGTGAACCGTACGCCCGAAGTGTCGACCATGGCTGACAAGAGGATCTGTTCGCGCTCTGCAGGCAGTCAGAAGAAGACAGAAGATAAGGTAAGAGCGCGTTGCGTCTGTCAGCAGGAAGTCAGAAGAAGAGTGGGAGCTTAGTACGCACGCTTTCTTCCTCGGTGCCCAAGACAGATTATCATTGTCGGCTTCGCTTTGCGTCGTCGATCTGCGCCGTCGACCCAACGTTTGAGAAACTGAATTAGAAGCAGCTGTTGGAGGCTGCTGGTTCTCCTTTTCCGCGGGAGGAGGGGTTCGATCGTGACATTGCTGGATGATGCGACCGCCAACGATATGGAGCATGGAGACTAGGAATCAACTTGAAAGGGTCTGGTTTCAGTGAAGAGCAGGTGGTGGGAGTGTGGGTTCTGAGAATATTAGAGAGGCAGGGAGAGAACAAAAGGCGACTTAGAGCGGTACGCAAAGTGGGCGGAGGCAACCCGGACCGAGTTTTGGAGCAGGGCACAGTACTATGCGAGCTTCAAGTTCTGAGTCCGCTTGGATCGCTGGAGATGCGATCGCTCTTTGGAAATGGCGTTGACTGAAGGAGATACTGCCGGAACTAGCGTGGGTGGTCTGACAATACGACGCAGGGCACTTTGGGATGAATTCCGCGCCCGCCATGCTGAGAAACGGTTAGTATATGGGGATGTTTCAAAGACTACAAAGCTCCTGTCACCGCGGCCCTATCCGAATGGGGAGTTTGCATGCTACAAATGCGCCAGAACTTGAACCCGATTTACAAAATTGCCTCTGCGACAATTTCCAGATAGACTCCCAATATATCGAGCCGTAATTTCTTTGAAGAAGTCAACAGGGGCGGTATGGCGTGGGTTTGGCAGCTCTTGAATTAGTACTAGTCTGAGTGTCAGTGCAGCGTGGGCGGCTGGTCATGGCGGAAGCGTGTTGAAAGTTGTCAGTTCCCGTGACCGGCCGCCACGGCACGCACAAATTCTAACGATCATTGGGCGCTAGTCAGGCCAAGTTAGGACTCCGACCTCAGCTGAAGTCCACTGGCGACGGCAAGTCTATTCCATCCTCAAACTTGAAGGTACTTGGGATAGTCAGTCTACCGCATCTTAGTCGCTTTCTCTACAGACTCGTTCTCCAAAAGGCCGCGTAGTAGGCTATGCAGGAGATATCCGGCTGACAAGACTCGGACACGCTGCCATTGAGGACAGTACCGCCGGACGTCTGGTATGGTCTATCCGAGCCGGTCGCTATGGAATCCAAAGACATAATCTCGCTCAGGTTCCCGATTCATTAAGACTTAAATTGAGCAGCACACTCTTACTAAACCCGCGACAGCTCGGGATGACCGGAGAGTCGGACAGAGCTTTTTACAGGATGCTCACTGGCGGTTGTCCGCTTATTTTGATTGTTCAAGTTGTCGATCATCCATTTGGGCTACTACTGCGACCGAATGTTGGGCGTCTAGGTCCGGCTCCGTGTAGGCGCCATTGCTGTTTCCTAGTAGCAGCTCTGACCTGAATGAGCATATGCATACGCTGCCCCGCACTGGTCTGAAGGAGAACCCTAAGTTTGTGCGAGGCCTCTTTCGACCAGGGTTGCTACTAAATATTGAGATGCGTTGCAAGTACCGCCATACGCCTCAGAATTCCGTGTTATTCAGCAAGCATACAGCGTTGCAGCTGTCGCGGCGTTATTACCGAACAGGGGCAAGATATGAACTCGGACAGCGTTGTCCAGCGGTCTATGATTATAGCGGAGCATTGTGGAGTTCTTACCCGCAGCCAGTAATCTTGGGCATATAGCTCAGGGCGAGTAGAGCATGAGAACTGTTATACATCGATTTGGAGATATACTGGCGTGTTCCCGTAAAGGCATCGCGAGTCTTGGCTAGAAACAAGGGCGGAGACCTGGACGGTTCTACTCTAGATTTTCCCAAGATGCCGCGTAGGAGAACACTCTGAAGGTCTCACCGCAATTCCGCAACGCAGGATTTAACAAAGGCCCTACTAGGAACGAAAGTAACTGGACAAGGTCGCACCAATAGCTCCGTTGGGTCATCCTCAATTCACCCTACGAGCTTAGTGCGGCCACACGGGTTGAAGATATTCGCAATCTAGTACTACGACCCTATTGTGCGGACCGATCAGTAGTCTTAGCAACGATGCACGGCCTCATTTTTTTTTTTTTTTCTGCTTTTTGTGAACATATTGTCAACGCTTTGACGTACCCGCTCCTTGCAGACTTCAGTCCCATTAGCAGCAAGCTCCATTGGCCCATCCAGATTTCGCGGCTGTATCTCGCTGTATAGCGGAAAAGTGGGCTCATGCCAGAGTACTGACTCCGAGGCTCAGGCTGCTGGTACGCTCCGGTAACCCGACGATCCGAACTGGAGCAAACGTGAGCTTGAACGCATATAAGGGAGATACATTCAGCAAGGGAAGAACCGCAGATTCGACTCCGAGTCTCATCTTCGCCCCCAGTCTCTCTTCTAAGGCAACTGTCGACCCCAATCCCCACTAAGGCGCAACCCAGCGTCCCTGTCCTTCTCATTCGCAATCCTACAGCCGTAGCATACTCGACCTACCCCTCCGCCTTGAACATGGTTGGATGGTTGCCCTGGGACTTGAGCGTTCGGAAGAAGACTGCTGCAATTTTCAGCGCAAGGGCGAAGGAAAGCCAAAGGTTTGGGCTGCTTGACACCCCATTGCTTCTGCATTACGACTGCCGTCATGCTGATATGCGCGCTTGGTTGTGGTGAGTGCGATGTCTTCGAATTGTTTTCGACAGTCTGATACTCAACAATGGATATTGCAGGCCTGCTGAGAATGGTGTTCCTGTTCGACCTGACCAGTTGGACGGGTATCGTTACACGCACTACTTCAAGGGTCCCTGCTGTCCTTGTGCGCATATAAATGGCGGAGCGTTCACAGAGGCGAAGATCGGACTGGTCCAGACAATTCGTCAGCCCGCGACGGCCGACTGCCTCGGGCACTATGCTGCAATCTGCGCTACGCAGGAATGCGATTACTTTGGCGAGTTCCTAATTGTTCGACGTCGTCTTCTTCGTCAAATCTGACCGCTCTTCATTGTCATAGTGCTGCTGGAGCGATACTTCAGCCATCCCAGTTTGATGACTGGCAAATACCCCAAGCGAGGTCAGTTCTCCCTTCGTTCCATGGCACCGGAGGGATGAGGCTCACCGTATGATACCTTAGATATACCTCTCAAAGTAACAAACCCCTTTCTGTTTCTTACAGACGACACGGAGGAAACAATCAAGAAAGCCGGCTTGCGGCAGATGCACATTCTTCGAGACAAATCCAACACTGGGTTGAGAGGTACAAACAAGCGTAAGTCAAGCTGTGACGGTTCAGAGGAATGAGCACCTTACTGACGTTGCTTTGTCTCGCCTCGAAACATCAGTTCTTCGGAGAGAGGACCCCGAACATTTTCTGAAGCTGCAAGAATCGCTGCGGAACCTACTTGCCAAAGGTCTTCCCGCGGACGATTTCTGGGACCTGTTTGTTCAGTGCACAAACTGTCGCTACGTTATGCCGGCGCAATACTTCCCGTACTACCACGCCTGCATTGTTCAGCTCGTCCACCCTCAGATGGGCCTCCCGCGAGCACTTCCTGAGGCGCCTAAGTTGCCGGAATTGCTTCCCTCCGAGCTGGATGGTCCCATCGATGAAGCGTCTCTCCCAGGACCCGCAACGTCCGATGACGAGCCCTCCTGGGAAGGTATTCTCAAGAACGTATCGCGGATGCGCGCTAACCAAGCTGCGCCTGCGACTCCTAAGGCTCGACGGTGATGTTGAGTATTCGGCATTATCGCCTTGAGCATATCTCAACCAGTCTATTGTCTTCCTCCGCTTCTTCTTGCGTATTGTAATCGTGACGTCGTTCTTAGTCTTTTAATCGCAATTTCTGGGCTTGAGCTGTCGACCGGGTTCTGCAGGAATAAAGTTGATGCTGGCAAGTAAGATAGGTTACGAAGGGCGACGTCCGTCACTCCACGCATAGCCGCCGAACTGCGCAGACAACCCACAGATGGGAGGCAAGGCTGAACCCCAGCAGGAGGTGCAACTTCTCGTCCGATGGGCTGGGAGTGTGTGAGTGGACAGAACTTCGACGATACGAATAGGTTGCTTGGCCTGCTACAATCGGTGTCCCAATTCCAGGGCTCTTCCGCAAAACTGGCTCGTCTATGCAAATTGGCTTGGGACCGACGAGAAGCTGGCGTTGAGGGTGGACAAGAGCGAGTCCGCATCTGCCTTGGTCTGCTTTTCTCTCGTGGTGAACTAGTGTATCAGACCCGAGGGGAACGCGTAGGATGTAGTGTACTCAGGCTGCTCCAGACATTCGAGGTGGCCAGGATAGTAGTCAAACTCCAAAGCTGTTGCAGCGCTAGTGATCGCTGAGCGTTCAACACAAATACTATGTAAGCGTGCGAACTGGTGAAATCAGACAATGATGAGTGACGCCCGTTGAACTTTCTTCATTGGCAGTCCTCAGCATTAGTTTGAATTTGTCCTCAAACCAGTACCCGAGCTTCATCACACCACTAAAAGCATGGCTCATACTGGCAATATACTCGCTCGATGGCTGTTCCAATGGGACTCGGAAGGGAACGACGATTCGATCGTCCCTTGCCTTATCCGGTACGCACGCCCCTATCCTAGGATTCTCATTTCGCAGTGCTGAAGGCGTCCCCGCTATAAGTCAGGGTGGGATCTGCTTAGGTTGAGATGCCCGCCCGTGGTCGTATCCGTCTCGGTAATGAAACTTGCCACTGGTAGCTTCGAGGGTTTTGGCGCACGCCTCATCGGAGTCGATCCAGAAGTTTACGCATGATTGAGACACGTTCCCGCGTCAATCATCTCAACGCCGCCAGCTGGCGTATTGCTGATCATACCGTGACGCTTCTTTCTTCACCATACCGCAACCCTCTCAACGCTCTCGAGTGATTGCGCGGCGAGCCCCATCCCATCCTTCGGTCACCTCTCGCATACTGGGCCAATGAGCCACGGTGGCGTCTTACCGGCAGAAGCCGACCAGGGCAATCTTGCCTCCCCTGCATTGACCGAGAGAAGCCTCAATATCAATGACCTCCCCAACGAAATCTTCGCCATGGTTTTTGACCTGCTTCGAACTTCAAGAGCGGAAGTCCGTGGAGAAGTCGATGTCTTCCAGGCGTGGTCACCCCACGCTTGCTTTGGTTGGTGCATGCCTTTCTTCCCCCTTGCAGTCTGCACCCGTTGGAGAGACGCTGGGGAGGCATTCCCTGCCCTTTGGTCTTGGGTCCGGGTGAAGGTCTCACTCCGACAACTTTGCAACAACCCTAGCGTCCTCTGGATCCATAACCAGCCTGAAATCGACTTCCGAACACAGCGTTCCAGAAGCGTACCCCTCAAGCTCTCCTTCAGCTCCAGGCCGCAGATACCCTTCAATAGCGTCGAACCGCGTTCGACCCCGTTCCGCATAGGCAACATTATCCATCGTATCACGGCTATTTTCCTCGACATGTCCTGCATGCGTCTCCTCTCCAGCTTCAGCAGCTACTCCTTGAAGAACCTTACCCGAATCCACATCGGCGACAGCCAAACATTCCAATACGAGGGAACTGCAACTACAAACCAGGTGCACGTGCATCACTTCATTGGAGCGCGATTTTGGAAGTCGGATTTGGGTGTCAAGGAGGTCGTCTGGTCGGCAGGGAGTCACCGTATCCTGGAGTCATCGCTGGAGTGGGAGTACCTCACCGTTTTACGCATCCCGAAGGTCGACATATCCGAGTGGGATGTGTTGACTTTGCTGAAGGACTGCATTCGCTTGCGCGTCCTGGACACCACTATTGTCCAGCACACCGATATCCCCGGCCGTACAAACATGTCTGAAGCCGTGATTGGACCCCTCCCTTCATCAATAACCAATGCGGCGCTGCAAGACTGGTCTCTCAGGCAGATATGTCAGACAAGGGTGGGTCGAGGCAATGATAGGAGGTGCCTTCCCGGCGTAGCGACACCAAACATGAAGAAGATCCGGGTCGAACATTCCGGTCTTGCTGATTTGGATCACCTCTACTTCTTGACCAACTCGCAGACCGTTGGTTACGAGTCCGTTTTAAGGACTCGTCCTTTGTCCTGGCGTTTTTGTAACGCTCATCAGTGCAAGTTTTGGTGTTGTTTGGTTGCGCCGCGCGTGATTGCATCAATGATCCCGTTTCGCCTAGGGCACCCTGTGTAACGCTGAACGGTGCAAGTTTTGGTGTTGTTTGTCCATTCCGCGCGTGATTGCATCAATGATCCCGTTTCGCGCCGGTGGGGCACTCGTGTGTAACGCTGAACGGTTGCAAGTTTTG
>JANDKE010000701.1:3034-21196 GCA_027627275.1 Coprinellus aureogranulatus | reverse complement strand
AAGGACAGTGACGGAAGCCCCTTACTGACAATCGAAGATATATCGAGATTCTCGACGAAGCGGCGCGTTGAGGCTAGGGAGACTAATACTGGCTTCACGCTGGAGAATACCCATAAAATCATAGGAAGTACTAAGTGCGTCGATTTCTTATGCCTCGCTTCGACTTCACGATTTATGTTTCTCGCTGCGATTCCTCTTTCCGTGTGGAAATGAGAAATGAGAAACTCCCTTTACCCTCAATCATTCCACGAAGCGCACGAGATTGAATAGCCTCCTGTAGTGCTTCCAACTTCATCTCCGTGTTTGCTGGACGCACCGATGATGTCGCAACTTTTCTCCTCGAGGAGCGTCTTCCGGACGGATGGGAGCCGCACTTGTACGAGCCTCACGGGCTGTCGATCATCAAGTACTACCGCAGCATCATCAGCAAAGTGGAGGCAGGGATCGACGAGGAGAAGTATAAGAAGGAAAGGGATCAGGTGAAGAAAGACACCGATGCTCAAGCGGGAACGGAGGGAGTCGTAGGTGAAAGCGCAGAGACTTCTCGTGCCGACCAAACCGGCGAGTTGAGGCGCAGGGTGTGAAAGAACGAGAGTGGTGCCCATGGTATTGCATACAAGCGCTTCTGTACCCTGATACCGTCCCCACTTACCTCAAGTACTTGCCGGTGCAGGCATTTATCCAGAATACTACGTATTTATGGTCCAGTTATGTCGACACGAATGTACACTTTTCTCTCATCCAATGGGCGTTACAGTTCAGCTTCACTAACGAACTATAACTGCAAAAGGACTGTCAACTCGAAGCAAACCCGAAGCATAGTGAGAGGATAACACAAACAGTCCACTAACTTGAACAACGACGAACCAAGATCAAACCTAAACAAGACATGCATCCCAATATAACCCTCGCGCTCATCTTCCCGGAGAACGAGCTCAAGTTCCTCACTATCAAATGGTGGACTGGCATAAGGCGTAGGTCAGCGAAAGGGACGCGTGTAACGAGCCAGCGAATTCACCTTGACCCCAGCCCAATCAGTCAGTACATCCTTCAGTCGCAGTGTCATTTTCTCCTTGCAATCCGCACAGTCAAGGTCTTTAGCCAATGGTTCAAACACATTCCTGATGATGCAGGGGGAGATGTCTAATTCGCGGAGAGGGAAACTTCAGTGGTGGACCAAACACGCGAGATAATACCCACTCACCCGCTCGCAGCTCCCAAACTAGGTATGTTGCTCCGAGTGCCCAAGCTCTGCTAACCCTCTTTTGATCCTCAAAACTGCATTCCCTTGTAAGACGGTGGAACTGGGGCGGTTGCGAGAGCACATTTTTCAAGCTGTCCATTCGGGATATGTGGAGCGAAAATAGCCGCCTGAGGTATACAGGACCCATCCGGACGGCCATTGTGTCACTAACTCTGTTGAGTGGCAAACTGAGGAGATGCGACGAAACGACCTTTGCCAATTCCTCGACATCGTAATGGCCAGCGAGCGCATATATGTCGAGGGGGCGCAAGGGGGCGTGCATGAGAAGGAGGTTGTAGAGTTCGCTGTTGGCGCGGATCATATCCTTCGGAACCAGCCCATACCTGGGCATTGCGTCCATAGCTTCGACGAGTTCATCGCATGTAGGGCGATTCTGAGCACAGGATGTCCCATAAATGGCGTGAAGAAGGATGTTCAGGATTTGACCTGCCTCTGGAAGTGATACGGCAGTATCGTTTCCATCTGGCGACAAGAAACAAAGGAGCGCAGGAACAAGGGCCTCCGAGGCTTCAGTAAGCTTCTCCTGGTGCACATAGAAGTGAATACCATCGGACGAACGAAGGACTAAATCGCTCTCCAGTGGGAGAAATTTGGTTGGATGGAAGTAGGTTGAGACCGTGACAATCTGCTCGACCACATCTTCAGGTTGTTGCTGGAAGGCTTGGGCGTGCATCTCCTCATGAGCGCTGGGGCTAAGGTGTGTGAACAACTGATGAAGCCGCAGAAAACCGCGGTTCAAAAAACGACCACAATCACCAGGAATAATAGGTACGCGGTGAGATTAGACATATGTCGCCGATATACAGAGATGCTAACCATAGGCGTTGGTGAATGGATGAACCCTTGCTGCGCAGGGTAGCGAGGAGTGTGCCGCTGGACATGAAACTCGGGCGCTTGGTGATATGAGGTACCCTGGCATGGAGACGCCCATTGCGATAACGATACATCTTCCATATGCCAGCCGTTCGACATCGCCTGCCGTGTATTAGCGACAGTGACCGCAATCACAGCCGCGAGCGATGAGATAGTGGTGTTTACTGGACGAGGTCAACTATGACCGAGGTTTTTGCTTCCCCTAGGCAAAATAGCGTTTCGGTATGCCCCTCAGACAGGCGGTGATGCAGGTGGACGTAGGGAAGAAGGAGTGGAAGTAACCGTCTTCAGAAACATGCCACGTTAAATACAAGCTGGTCTGTCTTACCCACGCCCCTAAGTTCACGCGTCGCGCTCATTATAACTTATCGAATCCGAAGATCATTGCAGGGCGTGGTTTACCGCAGGAAGCAGCGTCATAGGGATGGAGATGATGAGTGGTGGTTAAAAAAGTACTTGCTTCATTTCTCTCTAGTCCTGAGTCGCACCTATGGGCTCGATACCCATAAGTGTGGAGAATCGACGGAAAAAGAAAAAGAAAAAATAATTCCAAAAAGGAAGAGAGGGAAGGGAGGAGGAAGGGGAGAGGGGAGAGTGTACTTTGATTGTTATGCACCCCTGCCTCTGGCCGCACTTCTGCTGGCGGCGCGCTCGTGATCATCATCGTGGGCGCCCTTTCCGAATCCGTCAATTTCCAGTATCTTTTCTTCTAGGGTTCCCGATGGGGGCAAAGGTGATGCGTCCCGACCATCACTGTCAACGGGATACCGCCCGTTTGGGCATTATTTCGAGGATATTCACCTTTCGGGGTTCTGGATACCCGCTTAGATCCGTGTGCTGAGCCAGATAATCGCGCGATAACAGTAGAGAACTAGATCTAATCAATCGCTGTCAACGTGTCCGATGCTGCCTGTGCCCTATTCTGAAACTTACGGAGGCTCAAATCACACATTTGTGAGGCTTGTAAGCAGGACTTGTTGTTTCCGAGGCGTACTCATGAACTATCTTGCTATTCTCAAGATGCCGTGGCATTCTGGTGGTGTTCCGCTGGTTGAAGCGTCTAGTTGCGACTTGCTTTCTGCAAGCGTAGAAAGGTCTAGAAATCGTGACAAGCTAACTGCGGGGATAGAGATGAATAGTTTGAGCATGCAAATTGTTTAGTATTTAACCCGTGCGGATGCAGAAGTGTTCCTTCGGGTGTGCGCTCTGTGAGCTGGCGTCTCCGACGCGACGCGACGCGATCTCGTGAAATTAGAACTCCGCTCGCCGCGCGCAAGCGCGCGAGACGATTTCGGGACTCCCTGTGGTCGTGTCAACCGTATGTCGGTCCTCAAAGCGTTTATACATCCCTGATAACACTATATACAGGAGTGGCACTAAGCCTTTACCCCCTGACGGCATTCAGAGCCAAATTCAGAGCACTAGGCTTCTGAAAGTTGAAAGTCCCAAGCCCATGACTGGTTTGGAGTCTACCCACCCTCGAGTCAACCATGGATTCAGAGAGAAATAGTTTCTCTGTCATGCAGCAAGAATCTGAATAGCCATGTTGGCATCCTCATTCTCAATGCTGCAGTAGGGAGTCAGGATATGGCCAGCTAAGCAAAAAGTGTGGCCATTCCTTCGAAGAATCAAAGCTACATTGCTATCAAATAAAATACCCTAGATATCCACTGTTTCTCGCTCATATCTCCCAGTGATATTGCATTAGAGCACCGGAACACGCAAACATCGCGCTCGGGAATTGAACTCGAAGCCTCCTCCAAGCGCGTGAACCTATTCCCCTTTCCGGTATCCGGTATCCACCACAAATATGAATAGCGAGCCCATAGGGCTGCGTATCGTATCCGAGTCGGACGAGCTCCAGAGTATGACTTCCTACAGCTCCCTGTCGGCGTCAATAGTACCCGATAGCAATATAAACGGTGGCCGACCCTTTCTCACCCCACAACGCAGGACAAGTATCACCAGACGAACCCAGAAGCGGCCGGGAGCACCATGGTCCGATGAGGCTTCGACCGCAGCAGATTGCATTCGAATATGGATCATACAGAAGATATATTCAAGAACGAGGCGGCGTTTTCGCGACTGCTATCAAACACAACAACGCTGGGAGGTTTGCTTGGTTGCGGATCATTGATTGAACTTGGAACCTCTGAAATGCGCCTCGCAAGCAAAGGTTGGCGAATATTTCTGAGATAAGATAAGGAAGCCGATATATCTAGAGCCATACCTCCTCGCAGCTCGAGGACGAGGACTATGAAGTCCAACACCCAAGTTCTGGTTACTCTTTCCTATTGTCAAAAACATTCCTTCGTGCATTGATGGCAAGCAGGCGGCCAAGTTGACAGCTCCTTCAGAGTTTCTATTCGCCAAAACTGGATGGGAGGAGTCGCATTCGGCACAACAGGCGGCGATACCATCGTCGAATTGGTTGAGAGGAAGGTGATCCTCTCCGAGCCCCCATTATCGATCTACTTCCCAGACCGCGTCGAGGGGCTATTTGCAGGTGAATCTATTATGTGCGCATGATGTCCAAGCCGCGGCGGGGACGATGGGCTGTAGACCCTCTGGAAGCGATGTGCTGGAGCAAAGGATACCATGAAGCCTCATCCATGTGGCATGGCTCCTGACGTCAGCGATGAAGCCATGCCTAGAAGGACTACCTTACCCACTGAGATGAGGTTACGATTGCTTTACATTCAACACCCATACTGCCATGTCCTCCCAAACTGCAGCCTCGTGCCCGTCCCACAATGTCACTAACGCGGCAGTAGGAGATAGCCTGACCACCAAGAGCCAAGTGCTGGATACGGGCGCGAAGATGTTTCAGAGCTTCGAGCCTATCAACAACATTTGCGCGTTCTTGAATGCGTTTCACCCTTACGCGGACGAGCCGGGACGATTTGTCGAGGCATGCCACTATTGCACACATTTGAATGAAGGTGTGCAGATTCTACGACTTGAAGTCGCTGAGCAGTGGCAGTCAATAACACGCAACCCAGACCTTAGGCAGTGTCTCATCTACGACTCACCAGAAAAGAATGCACGGCTCATTGGTGGTAAGATTCTGTTGAAGTTGCTTCCGATGCTTGATATAAACTAGCATGACAGTGGAATACATGGTCTCTCCTCGGGTATACGAGACACTCGACCAGGAGGAACGCAAACTTTGGCATTCTCATACATTCGAGGTGAAGTCGGGGATGCTCATCATGCCTTCGCGCGTGTCGACCTCTGGCATACCCGTCCCGACAGCGCTTTGGGAACAAGCTGAGAACACAGAGATGCGGGAAATCATCGGGTGGTATGGCAAGACATTCCATTTCTGGCAGATCGACAGAGGCGATAAGCTTCCATTGGGAATGCCGAAGCTCATGGGAAGCTATACGGAGAAGGAGAGCTTTACGCCAGATTTTGAGAGGGCTCTTGAGGATCGAGATAAGAGGTACGGGACAGACTGCAAACACAAAGCAGAGATCAGGAAGGACATACCTGTTCCGGAGCTTCATCCAGGCGGGTCCTTTGCCCCACATGTGCTTCGCCTGCTGAAAAAGACGCTGTAGACGCCGACACGCAAAATGTGAATTCTCTTCGGTCGAGGAAGTGGGCTTGATATGCATGTACATATGGAATAAGTTGAATGTGGCAAGAGGAGAAAGGCACCAGACGTTGCCAACTGCGCGCGGCGCCTATTTCCGGAATCCGAGATTCCCAGGATTTGGGAAGTATCTGTAGCTGCAGTTTCTTCAATGACCAAAGAAAAAGAAGAATATTAGTCTACCTCTAATCCATACGAAGGTGCCACACATACAGAAATATAAGATGAAGCAAGTTTCCCCTTCACGTCACGGTCGAGCAAATCTCTTCAACCTGGACGTTCACCCGTACCGCAAATTTGATGTCCGTTAGCTGTATATCGCCTCCTTTATTCTCGCTGACTTTGCGCATGTGCAAGACCATTCGTGTAGATATGATCGAGTGCAGAACTAGCTGTGGACTGGTGGCAGTGGTCAGGGTTAAACTGAGCCGCGCCGCAATGAGACGAGGACCTACTGGGCGAGAAGGTAAGAATAACCTTTCTGTGGTTATTTTGTCAATATACTATAGTTCAATCGTGATGAGCGAGGGTTGTGCGTACCGGTGCGACGAAGTTACAAATGATGTTTCCAACCGATAAAGCTAGACACATGAAATACGAAAGTTAACAGGACTCTAATCAACTATGGGAAAGGATATCGCTCACCCGTGATCAACAAGAAGTAGATCAGGCCGTCGCGATAGAAAATAGTAACCAAGCGACTCTTGGATCTCCTATATCTGGAGAGTAGAAGCAGCACAGTAATGGTGAGGATAGCTACGCATATTACGGTAGCAGTTAAGCGAAGCTTGACTTCGAGCTGGAGGTGTGGTGTGACTTACCCAGCTCACTCGCCACTATGAGAGCATAAAGAATTGACAGGTATTTGGCCGTACCAGAGATTGGAAGGCAGGCGATTACTGTCGGTACAGGCGAGGGGGCGTCTAAGGTCATCGACAGTGCTGAGTGTTCTGCGTATAAAACTGCTCAATGCGAGCTCTTACATTCCACGGTTTGGGTGAACTTGACCAAGAACACATACGCTGCTCCATTGAGACCCTGACGAAACGGACGCACGCCCCGGAACGTCGTGCCACATCAATCAAAACCGCCAGCGGAGAGAGAGCATCAATCCTACTCACCAGAAATAAAATGGAAAGCAGACCACCAGCCCATGGAGAGCGTCCTGAGAGCGCGAATACCCTTAGGTAGAGAATAACTAAGAGCAAACCGTATCAGTGCCACCACGAACGAGAGATCAATGAACTTGCGACGAGCCTTCAGCGAGCACGCATCCCGTCAAAGACAAGACTACCGTAATAAAAAGTCGCAATTAGGTCAGGGGGACCACCAAGCTATTGGAATGATATCTTGCCTGAGGCTATAATAAATGCCTGTTCGCAGATCTGTAGGACCGAAAGTTCAACCCGAAACTCTGTCGGAAGATGTTGACCTTGCAGGTTAACCCACCGTTAGCGAATTCGCTCTCGTGTGTTGGTCTGTATGAAGAGCCCTCTCGTCATCAGGAGATTGATGACAACGGCGGTGGATCAATGCTCACACAGATGCACAAAGATGGTGTCCGCGAAAGGGAAGTACCGGGTGATTATGAAAAGTATCTTTCCCGCGTTCCACTCTGCTTGCCATATCAAGGATACCTGCACGATCCGCAAGGTGGTAACTCATAAGTTTCCAGAGAGGTTTTGACTGGGGCAGCGTAGTACTTGCTTCTTCAGGTATCGAATGCAGAACCTCAACCACCTTGAGGCCGTCAGGCGCTCATATCCCGAGACATCGAGGTGGATAGTACTTACGAGAAGAGTCAGGCTGGCGACTGCATACATGTGTTAATGGCCGTCGCAGGATCCACAAACCAGAGGCGTACCACCCACAGCCTGTTCAAAGGGTAAGGAATGGGAACGAGGTTAATCACAGGCTACGACGCCAACCAACGATAACGCACCCCGACATGTCGCTGAGCATTCCCAAGTTGTATCAGGGTCGCTAGGGTCGCACCGTCCATCGCGACTGATTATGAAAGGATAAAAGGGAACCGCTAATGAATCCTGGACCGCGGTCGCAGGTTGGTAGGTGAGGCGGGATGTTATCTCGATCAGGTACAGCAGCGCGTACTTATTGTCGCCAGCGTCCTTGTACGCTTCGATAGTTGGGTAGTAGTCTGCCCATCTTTTTCCCGGAGCATCAGCACACACAGACCGGGCAGATCGGGGAACGAGAAGCCAAAGAGGCGCCCTCATCGACAAACAAACCAGTGCGATTGAGTTTCAAGGAAATCGTCGCAAAGTCCAAACACTGGGACTTGTCGTGTCAGCCGGGCTTGAGGAGGTTACTTTCGGGGACGAAGTCGGTGCGAGTCGGAAAGAAACTAGCATGCAATTAACCTCAAGTAGGCGCCAGCAGAGGCGTCACACTGTGCCATACCTATCCATGGTTTGCAAATTGCGGATCGCCACTGGGCAGGGGCGGGCAAGTGATGTGAAACTTGATCCTTATCCTGGTCCCACAGTGCCGCCCACAGTTAAACCTTGTTCTCGTCGTAGGGAAGGATAAGGTGCGGATGATGAGTACTAGTAGCATTCCCATCTTGATGAGCGCAGTCCTGAACTTTTAAAGTTCCGTAGCATCGGCGGTAGTACGATTACCTCCGTCTGCATAGATGTGTTGGTCCACTGGCAGGAGAGTGGGCCAAATTAGCTGCCAGATTTCACGGCGTCCAATCGGAGGCGCCAGAGCATGGCGTCGAAGGTACTTATCACTCCTCGGGGGCAGGGCACCAAAGCATGCTTGGCAAGCGACTCTCACTCAGGTTCGAACTTTACCCGCTGTTACTAGAAGGTGTCTTGGAATCTTGTAGCACCATTCCCTATCCCCTGGCATCAGCTGTCAGCGCTCTCCCTGAATTATCAAAAGTGTGCACCGACCTCCTCGAGTGATTCCAGGACCGAGCGCTAGAGTATGATCACGACGGAGTATTCAGAGGGTTCGGTGCTACCCTAAATGCGACGGTCTAACAGAAACGAGGACTGGTGGCTTAAGCGCCCGTCGATGACATAGGGACCTCCGCCTCGCTATCGTCCTGCGCGACGCCTGAAAACAACTCTGAGGGGTGAAACAGTGCATCCCATCGCAAAGCAGTGATACGCATCTGTGGTTTTACTTGCGGTGGGCTTCGCTCTCCCGTGCCCATTTCCAGAAGCCGACTGAAGTCCAAGCCAATGCACCCTCAGAGCCACCTCGTTGTAAAGAACTTGGTGTCAGTAGTTCTACCTGGTTCCTGCCCAATGGCGGAGAAGGTGGCCTTGTAGATACACACGAATGTCAATTCTCTTAGCTGAATAGATAGCTATCCGCAGCGGCCTGAGGAGAAAGAGGCAATTGAAAGTGGCTGGAGGAGGGAAAAGGTGCCGGACATTGCCGACAGCGCGCGACTAAATTTTGTAAGGGGTTAGTTGGCGTCGCGCCGGCTTGTGCGCTGTCCTCATCGTCTCAGTCTTTCTTGTCGCTGCCTCCGACGTCCTCCTCAATGGGCCATGTTCAGAAACGACTTGTGAGCAGCGTTGCGCGGCTGGCCTCCGTCCCTCCCTCCGCCATCTGGCATCCAGGGTTGTGATTGACAATTCTGGAGATTTTCGATTCAATCCAGCAACTTTCGCGATACTCGAGACGCTGCAAAACTCAGCAACTTTCCTTTCTTCGCAAAGCCTCACTGGTATCTCGATTGCCACCGTGTATGGACTCTGCGATGTGGACATCATCTGGCGCGACATGCAGGAATCCTTGGGCGTCTGGCGCTACCTGGACAGCATCTTATCCCATGGTTCCTTCCCGCAACTAGCAAGGATTTCTCTCATCTTCGATTTCAGCGAATCGAGAGGGCTCTCACTGGAGTCTATGGCGAGGCTAGAGGGGAAGATCAATAACGGATTCGACCCAATGATGCCAAACTTCGGTTCGCAGGGAAGAGGCATTGTCGAGGCCGCGGTGGTAAAACCGTCGCGTTATGAGTGAGACGTGGGTGAGACGTACCCTTGACTATCTACGAGGACACTTGATTCCGGATTGTGTTAGCTTGTTAGCGTCCGGACGATGGTCACGATGCATTTCTTTCGACTCGTATTGTAGTATACCTATATCCCTCTGCTCTCTACTTTTGTGTTCTTCCCGTACCCACCGCTCCCAAGTATACTTGAAGGGGGGTGTCCATCCACGCGGAGTAGGTTACCCTTCTCAGAGGATCCTCACTACCTACTCCGACTGTTGTCGCGGGCGCGGCCAAACTTCTCCAAACTTTGGGTCTTGCAAGGTCTTGCACTGGCGCATCACTTTCATCCCAACTTCCATTAGCCTCAGCCTTTATCTCATCTCTTGAACTTGCGCACCTCGCCCTACTTCTTTATCCACCCGAACACGCGACGAGTCTCACAAGACACCGATCCCATAACCAAAAGAGAAACAACTAGTACGTGAAAGCTGCTGTCAATCACTTCGACCTGTTGGCGAACACCCTCCTGGCGAATTTTGCCAATTCCCGCACGTATTCTCCCTGGTCCTCATAGAAGAGTGCATGGCTCCCGTTTGCGATTGTGTGGACCGTTAGATCCGTGAAGTGGCCGTCCACTACCTCAAGCACCTTCTCACCGATGATGAATTCATCCACCTCTCCATTGACGACCAGCAAAGGGACACCACTCGCTCCAGCTTGGAAGAGGTTGGTAGTGTTCTGCGTTCTGGCCAACAAGAAAGGGAACTTGCTAGGCGGCTGCAACACGCTACCGCCTATCCAGCTCCAGAGAACATCAGTGGGAACCTTGTCGGGACGATTGAGAAGCTGCGTGACAAATTCGATGCGAGTTGCAATCGAAAGGTCAGAGTCGGTGGTCGTAGTGAGTCCAGGGACTAGACCCTGGACGTACTGCGTCGAGACGATTGGCTGTACCTCTAGCCATGGCAGGGCGGCGGTATACACGATTCCGGCTAGCGCGTCTGGTCCAAAGTACGCCGTGACATCAGCTGCAATCGTCGCTGCATAACGCCATTAGTAGGGCCCTAGGCGCGGTTCAGCCTTGACCTTACCTCCTAAGCTCCTGCATGGAACGGTCAGCAACGTGTAACATGCCAGTGTTGGGGAGTCTCTGAAGCCACTTACCATCCGACCAAAATAGGCGACGTCACGTTGAATGCCTGCACTACAGCGTTGAAGTCCTGAGCGTACAGCTCAGAGCTGTAACCTTCGACCGTATCCGGTTTCCCACTGCGACCATGCCCGCGCAAGTCATATGCGATCTGTGTGTCGTCATTTCTGAAGCAGGAAAGGAGGGGAGAGGGTCTCACCAAGTGGAAGAATCTCAGCAAATTCGTGTCTTGCAGAATCTTCGCCCAAACGAGGGCACTCATCGCCAAGCCATGCACGAAGACGAGGGCGGGCAGGCGGCTATCTCCCACGGCTTGGGCGAATACGCTTGTCCCGTCTGCCGAGGTGATTAGGCGCTCTGCTATCGCGACCGTCGTGTTGAAAGCAGCCGCCATGTTTCCTGTGCTAAAGGTGAGCAATACTACAATTGTTGCCCCCTGACGTTCTCCTTCTTATACTGTTTGACGGCTCACGGCATGTCAATGGGTATCTCGGTGAGAATATCAGATATTCCGTGCTCTGCATTGGTAAAGTTGTGTCAGCGCCATCCAAAGAGTTACCAAGCACGACGCTTGCGCCATCGTTTGAAGAGCTCTGGTCCCCGCCGCTCCCTAGCCCCAGCGCATTTCTCTACGCGCATCTCCGACTCATCAAAATTCACCATCTCAACGCCCAATACCAAGTGGATGGCGATATCACTGGTTTCCAGCATCTGAGTCAGCTTTCTGGAACGATCTTCCCCGCGTGTGACGACATCTTATTACCCAGGTTCCTCTTCTCGCGACTAGCTAGAATTTCTCTCGCCTTTGATTTCAGCGAGGGCGGGGAAGGCACACTTGCATCTGGATTTAATCAGCGTCAGAACTACCGTTATTGATGATTGTATTCCGTGTTTACGTCCAGGATTTCGATGTGTACTATATGCAGCGAACCATCCCAAACTTCCTGCAGGTCCGCAGCCCTTATANGATCCATTGCCTTCCTACTAATATGTACCTCTATCCCCTCTGCTTCCTCTAGTTTACTGCGGATGGTTCGGCTCTTTTCTGTGCCCATCCATNCCCTCTTCTTTTCTCCCAACCCCTTCCGTTTGTACGATGCAAGTCGGCATCCGAGTGCGCTCGACAGCACCCCAGATGAACACGTCTGGCCGAAGAACCCATGCCAAAGGCGAACATCCNAAGGAGTCAACCACGACACGAGCGCCGTCACTCCAGAGTACAGAAGCGCGGAAATTGTCCAGTAGACAGTGAGGTGCAGCATCAATTGCCGGAATGGAGGGGATGCGTGCCATCTGAACGAGGAGATCAGACACTTGCTACTGGGTTGACTGGAAATGAGACTCACCGCGCATGTAGGTTCTTGCGGTAATCNCGCCCATGCATGAAGTCAACGGCAGCGACATCCTCGATGCAGTAGAATACGGCTGGCTTCATTGGNGTGCCTGGAGGGTCGGAGGAACACCATACGTGGAATNTCGGNGAGAAGAGGGATACAAAGAAGATGAGGGCGACNGGGCCTACAAGCATGACGGTAGACATGAGGAAGAAGTTACTACGCGCATAGGTCAGCCGAATGCAAAGAGGGTGTAACTCCAATGGACGCACTAGTATTGTATTGGNGCAGCGATGGCGAGAGGGATAGCAAATATCATGCANGCNAATGTGTATGCCCACATAACAAANTCAAGATGCCACCATGTGTCGTTTCCTAGGGGGCCATATGTNGTACGNTGTTTCGTGACTGCGATCGNTCCANGAATGTTGAGCTTCTCGTTGAAAGCGGNCGAGTATGGCGGACTCACGTCTCCATAACCGAAAAGGTGCGTCAAAACAAGATGATAGNCCCAGAGCAGCAGAGGATATTCCAATAATATGTCTCCTTGACAACTCAGTCACTGCGAACGCGAACCCACAGTCAGTAAAGTCAAGCTCGTGCTGAACTTGAAGGACCTCCACTTACAGAAGAACAGAGGATAGAAAAGTATGATGGGTATTAGGAAGTTGCATACAAATAGGAAGATGACATAGAAGACGATATATCGCCTGTGATACGAGAAGTGCAAAGGAGGGAGGAGGTCTGGCGCGTCGCCAGCAGCNGGCGGGAGGTTGTGGGTCCCCGTGGAGCCATGTTCGCGATGCGGTTGCTCGATATGGTGAGGAGCGCTGATCTTCTCGTTGTACTCGGANCGCCGACTCCCCTCTTCGCTTATCGTGCTTATGGATGGAGGAGAGCTGCTCATAGGGAAGGAAGTTGAAGGAGAAGAGANNAANAATNGTAACAAANGCCTATAGAAANGTGGGTATATAGGTTTTGGNAACTGGAGGAGCACCCCATTGCATCATAGCTCCCGAGNTGACTGGCACCGGCCCCAAGGGCTCCAGCTCCAAAGCNAACTGGGAGGAGAACGAGGAGNCTGCTTCTTGGGTTACAGCCCCATCGCGACGNGACGTGTGCCAAGTAATCATAGAGTGGAAACCCAAGNGNAGCGNNCNCTNNNCNCCTAGTCGAAGANGCCCATCATATGGTCAGGGAGGGAGCTGTCTTGGCTNGTCCTCTCGTACACCTTCAGNANGCCACTCTTACACACCANNGTCAACCTCCCACGTTGCCCATTCTCGATAACCAGCTGCTGGATGATATCCAAAGCCTTGCGCAGGGCTTTCAGGTCGGGTTGCAACTTCTTCTCCAGGTCCTGGAACTCCGCCAGCTTCCTCCTCTGAATATCAGAGAACCGTCCCCGATTGTGCAATCCTAGCACATGATGAGGTGTCTGCGAGAGGTAGAGCTGGAGGTATTTGTCNGTCCAGTCGAAATCNGCTGCNCTCCCCTCNAAACGTGTNGTGAGNTCCATGATCGCAGCNGANTTGGCTTCGTAGCCTCCAGTAACGATGTTTAGGCTGTAAGGCGTCTGGCTGGTGGAGGATGTGCCGCTAGANAGGTTCACNGCTTCCAGGAGGCTGGCTACTTCGTCNACAGTGGTGGCGTCAATGCTNTTGCGCGACCTNGTGGGTGGTAGGCAGGCGTCGACTTCGAACCGGACGACCATCTTCAAACCGTTCAGATCCTGGGCGTTGCNAGATGAGTCCTGCAATCGTTNCCTTCAGATAACGACCACTCACGTAGGTAACGATCCTGTGGTGCCCCGTGCCCTTGCTGCANCCAGGCGCNGCNTCNGTCGACGCCTTCTCAAAATTATACCCAAACGTCCTCCCACTATACATCTCCCTCGTCTTCGCCTCCCACCTATTCACCAACACCGTCTTCTCCCCCGCCAACTCCAAATCGATCCTAAAATCCCTCATCCCCTCTTCGTTCCTCACCCATCTCAACAANTTGCGCAANGCGTTGCGATCGGTGACGAAGTCCACCTGGGACCAGTCGAAGTCGAAGTCTGGATTCATTTCGGAACGCTTGGTGACTGCGGCGATGAGGGGGACGAGNGGCGCNTTGGGCATGCGATACCCGTTTTGGTCTACAAANAAGAGGCCAATATCGGGTTGGACGTTGTAGGGAGCTGCNCGGCCGAGCCATTGGCGAGGTGCCCCTGTANTCCTAGCGTCAGCNTGTNGANANGCNAGCTNGGTGNGAAGGNCGTACCNGGCACTATGACTGTAGGNTTNTCGCANCCNGTCCANCTATACGACCCNATATACTCCATATTTTNGATCTTGACCTCTTCATCGCCGGNATCGGTGCNCTGCCNCNGCAANGTCTTCACAGGNGTAGGGTGTANACCTTCGAATAAATCACGATCNGGAGGTAAGGTCTCCATCGTCCCANNATCTTTCNTAGGGACATAGGTNGCAGACGTAGAGCGNCCNCNGCCTCTCGACNCNTANCCNCCTCTNTAACCCCTAAAGCCTACCTGAGGNTCGAACGTCGACCTCCTCCANGANGCTTTGCTCGTATCGNTAGTCGCCATCCTTCACCTCGCCAANGATATCAAGGGAGAGGGCGAAAGCAGGAGGGCGTAAGTGAAGAAGACGTGGGGTTGGGGCAATGGGCGCTCTTTAATGTGACGACCCAGGAGGGGAGGCCACGGGGCACNACTGCTNTGCATTACTCACACTATTCAGAATNAGGCACANGAAGCACACACACACATACTCTGAGTCAAAGCGAACGCAGGGTCTGGCCAATTGCAGTCGNTTGCGGATTACCCTCAGAACTTCGCGGCATCCNNAAANNNTTCGANGCTGCTTCGTTACAGTCAGTATCGTTCTAGTTTCATTNTGAGAAAGGTNTNACTCGCGGCTNACCATAANACTGAAGCACAGCTGAACGTAAAGAGACCAAGGTTGGGATGCCGAGAAGTAGATGCTTATTTGGAATGCGGATCATGAGCANTTTTCTCNTCGAGGAGATCGCTGCCAGTGAGNTGCGGTTGGAAGGCGACGATACGACACAATGCTCCGTGGAGCAAGGTGCAATGGGACGAATAGTGCCACAAAAAATCCAATCCTGTAGTGATACGACAGCGCTGAATTCGTCGGGAGAANAGTTGAGTTGGGATGAAGCGTTAAGTGGGGATGTGCCACTTTGGTCGATGTACCAAAGCGGCCTAGAGTGTACATATACAAGCGTCCGAGCGGTTCAATGTATGCACGAACTANGAACTGATCTTGTCCGGAATGTCCAGCATTTTGCAGAACGCCGCNGTCTGCGGGTTAGGATAAAGTGGCGCTGCATAATTGAAAGATTCAANTTAGCCTNNACGCTCTATCACCTTCGCNNNCAANGAANGNTTCGAAAGCACTTACGCTGCTTNTTCCTATCCGCACCCTCCGACCCAGGCCCAGGCGCCGTCTGCACGAANGTCTGCCAATCNTCCACCGGAATCACCCCATCCTCATTCTTCTTTACATTNTTCTCAACCCACTCNAGTTCCTTNGCAATCATNGCCCTAGCTTCGGCTTCGTCAGGGAAGGGCCGCTGGAACTTTGCCCTNGAGAACCACGGGTGGAAGGCTCTGCTTATGGCTAGCCATTCGGGGTNGAAGGNNAANGTGACNTTTGAGCTGGGGAGGGGAGTGTCGAAGTCGATGACTTCGAGGAATTGGCGTTTTGGGAGGCANTTGTCGAGGGCGAGGAANCGAGTCACGNNNGGNTGNGGAGGNACTGGGGGTGGTGCCTCCACCTCGGTTTCTTCGTCGTCGAGCTGGATTTCGTCAGGGTTGGNAGAAGGAGCTTCGCGTGGAGGGCTATGNGGTACTTCCGAGGCAGTGGTTGCGTCGAACTCGTCATCTTCAATCACGATTTCGTCTGGGTTTGCTACNGGTGCAGGGGGAGGNGGAGGGNNNAGTNNGACTGNTTGNATAGGGATGTCGGGNGTNTGATTGAANGCAGCTTCAAATCNNGCGTGNAGGTGNGCGGANAACCACCATTGAGGNTTCANGTTNTGTAGNAGGCCCATGAGAGGTGGTGAGCCGAGCTTNCCAGCGCGTACATCTGGNTCGAGGAACCGCTTTCTNCTGAGNAGATCTTGGACGTCGCCGTATTGCTCGATATTCAGCGGCCAGTCATGCGANAGGAANACGTCGGGAGAGGAGAGCTNGANTNATATGTTAGNGNGAATACNGCGCATATATCTAGGCACGAACCAAGGACAACCGTCGAATGTCATATTCTCGCGTATGATATATACTTCGCATCGTCGATTTGTCGTANGGNAGCTTCTCGTGNTAGCCTNTGANGCCGTNAGCAGNAAGTNCGGATAGACTNNAGTNGAACGCACCTTGNCTGAAGTCATGNCCTTTGAAGATCCCAGANACNCCNGCNATCTTCAAACCATTGACCTGAATCGCNCCAGCATGGCCCAANAAGTAGATATTGGGCGCCAACCATCCACCATGNTACAGCTCCCACATATAGTTCGACGCTTCATGGTTCCCTCCAATNACNATTGTCGGNATCGGCGCGACTTTCTCCCCNGTGTAGTACCTGAGTCATATCATCAGCNTNCNGTCNNGTCATNCTGGTACCCAGTACCCATACCTACTTGTGAAAGTCNGCNANNTCTTTGTACTTGTTCGGAACNGCCATACATGCTAGATCCCTCCAGTTCCTNACTGCTTGAAANTCNCCGCAAATGAGCAATAGATCGACTTTGTAGTTGTTCTGCGCCTCGAGGGTAGCGATTTGNGAGTAGATAGCNTCNAGCTGNCCATGGCAGCACCCTTCNACTGCNACCTAAACGCGTNGTAAGNTTNANANCTCCTCTANATCGCGAANANTGNCTGACCTTCAACCTGCGCAAGACGGACGCCATGATTATGGTNGAGAGCAAAAGACTCNGAGCGCGTCGGCGGAAATTCGGATTGCCGCGCCAGGCACGTGCGTAGATCACCGAATCTAATCTATAGACTTTGGGATCACAAAAAGTTTGTGACTCGGCTANTATTCCTTCGTTATCTTCCCCTCTCCTTCACCTTATACCACNTCNNCTGCCNGTACANCACGATGAGTATGGTACCGTTTGATTATANCCGNANTTTNGGCGCTAAACCNCCTCNATAGACGCGGAAACACTAAAAGGNCGCTTACTGTTTGCNATCCCGAAGAAAGGTGCCTTCCGAACCATTCCATCCGAGAGCCAAGTCTCCATTAATCAATGGGNCTAATGATGATGGTGCACAGGAAGGCTTCACGAGAAATGCATGTCCCTGCTAGCTGGTGNGTNNNTCGTNNANATNTNCTAGTGAGGNTANGCTCATNGNNNCTAAGGCGCGGATATCCAGTTCCGACGGCCNAATCGATTGGATGTCTGTGTNGCTACCAACCACCCCATTGCCCTGTGCGTTCACTCCACGTCTTTGGCCATGNCTTGNAGCTGAATTCATNTGCTAGGGTCTTCCTCCCCGCCTCCGACATCCCCTCCTTCGTCGGCAAGGGTAACGTCGACCTCGGCATNACCGGACACGATGTCATCCTCGAAGCAGACATGCAAGAATACGTGACCGAGGAACTCCGACTAGGNTTCGGAAAATGCGCNTTGCAGGTCCAAGTACCAGAAGCTTCCGATATCAANACCGTNGAGCAACTCGCNGGCAANCGAGTCGTAACGAGCTTCGAGAANGTCGCTGGAAAGTACTTCAACGAACTCGATGAGCGGCTTGGGCTCAAGTCGNCTGAGGAGAAGACTAAGATTGANTATGTTGGAGGGAGTGTTGAGGCNGCTTGTTCGTTNGGTCTTGCTGANGGAATTGGTGAGNNCAANNCTNGACCTACCAAAGAGAACGNNACTGACTNCNGTATCCAGTTGATCTCGTCGGTCAGTCTCCNTNNTNTNCNTNNA
>JANDKE010000700.1:0-21210 GCA_027627275.1 Coprinellus aureogranulatus | reverse complement strand
CTCCTGGAATTCATCCAGACCGTCTGCGCATGATGGGGGGCCAACGATGATCGCCTTTAGTCTTTGCCTTGTATACCTCTTTCTCCTGTAGTATTAGCCCATGACCATAATGCGAACGAGTCACAGTGAAGAGAATGGCTCCTTTACTCCTCATTTAGACGCTGCCGGTAACGAACGTGCGTTGGGCCAGGTGATTTCCTTTTGCGGAAGGCAATGACATGCGGGATTTGGCCCCTTTTCCCTCTGTCGCACTTTCATCCCACCACTTCACGTCCTCCCGGCAGCCATGTCGACCCAGCCGCTACTCCAGCGCACAGCGACAAAGCGTATCGCTCTCCCCGTTCGCGTCGAACCGAAAGTCTCCTTCGCCAACGAGCGCACCTTCCTCTCATGGCTGCACTTCACCGTCGTCCTGGGGGGTCTTGCCGTCGGCCTGCTCAATTTTGGAGATAAGGTTGGAAAGATTAGTGCAGCCATGTTCTCTGTTGTCGGTAAGTGCAGACTCCCTGAACTGTCTGGACGCTTTTGCGTGCGCCTGGAACGGAGGCGCGAGCTGGCTTATTGGTATCTCTTACTCCTGCCTATCCCCCATGCTGATTTCGGTCGTGTGACAGCCATGGCCATCATGGTTTACGCCCTATACACATACCACTGGCGCGCAGCCTCAATACGACGCGGAGGAAGGGGCCCATACGATGACAGGTTGGGACCGGTGCGTGCTATGATTTCATCGCCGTGCGAGTCTGCGTGTTGACTTCACTATTTAGACCGTTTTGTGCGTATCGTTGCTGAGTATGCCCCACCGCTGCGATCGTCGCAAGCCTCCACTGATGAACATTCTTTCCAGTTGCCGTCATCGTCAATTTTGTCCTCCGCTTCACCGAGGGTTAAACACGCATTGCCCCCCAACTCCCAGGCCCAATCGTTTATTGGCCCATGGCCAGGCTTTTGATTACTCTGTCTAACATGTCGATGTTTCATCTTTCTGATTTCTTTCACGCACGAATTGCTCTAGTCCTTATCTCTGTTGTTCCCGTTATGCCATTGTGTTCATCTACCATTCAACTAGCACCATAGCACCCTGACAATCTCGGACGGACCTTCTCCTCTCATTCAATCCTTCTGTGACAAGCACCTCGTCAGCCCCTTGACAGTGACTAGTGACTAGCCGCGCTTCTGTCTCTTTCGCGTAGACACGCTTGTCGCCGCCGTATCGACAGAAGATATCGACATAGAACGGTGGTTCTGTGTGAAGGGTGGCGACAAATCAGCTGGACCAGCTTCTCTTCGAGAAGATACGCTCCGCACCTTCTTCCTGCTTCTTGCACTGCGAACACTTACGACACTGGCGCCGCGTCCATCGTTCCCTTCCGTCTCTGCACCTTGGTCTACATCCATGGCATCTTCGCTCTTGAGGGCACCTTCCTCATCACCTTCCCCTATTTCTCCGTTTCTCATTGCAAGCTGCTTCTTCGCGACTTGGATATCGTACTCGACTTTGTCCAGATGCTTTTTGGTATCGAGCATGGCACTAACGGCCTCGAGCAACCCTTCCAGCTGTTGGACATTCTCCTTCGTCGGCATGACAAGCCGGGACGGGGACAAGCCCATCTCTGCAAAGCATTGTAGTATTTTAGGCTGCATCGAGTTGTTCTTGAGGTACGGGATTTTCGAAGAACGGGCATACGCAGGTTGGTGAGCTGCCTTAGTCGCAGGCATGTTAGAGGACAGCTCGGTGCGTATGATGCAGTGCTGAGCATCGTAAGCAGCACTCTTTGTGTTTTGAGGCCGTTTAACCGAAGATGAAGAACTGCCCGCACCAGGGGTCGACGGCTCGGTATCCGTGAGGTTCTTCCTTTTCTTGCTCGGACCCCTGTTGGATAACTCGGGGAGGATTCCAAGGGTGCACCATTGTCTTCGACAATATATGGCAGTCCAGAGTCCATACCTGCCAAGGTACGCATGAGCTCCTCGCGCTCTCGTTTAAAGCGACGCTCAGTTTGCTCGAGCCGACGAACTTCGAGATACAGAGCCTCTTCTTCAGCAATTTGTTCAGAGGTCCTGCTTTCGAGGCTGATGAGGTAGCGCTTCCGCATTTGCTCGCGTTCTGAGCAGCGTCAGCGAAGCCTTGGCTATGACGGACAAACTCACCAAGGTCAAATTGAAGGGAGTTGATCAGGGCAGCCCTGCTCGCCTCGTCCCCTGGCCATGGTCGGTTACGAACGAGTTTCCGACACACAGAGTAATATCTATGTTTGAGATCCTGCGATAGTTTAGCATACATATGTTTCTTGGAAGAGCCTCTCACCTCAAGATCGAAACCAGCGTCTTGAGCAAAGTCTGCACGGTCCCAGATTACATGCCATCGACCGTCGTAATCATGATAGAGTTTGAAGAGCATGTCAGTCTGTTCCTTTGTCCATTTCTTCTCCAGGTCCACTTTGCCGTCCTTCGGAGTGGCCGAACGGTTCGAGGTGTCAAGAAAGCGGTTGTATTCGTCTTGCGAGTATGTGTAGATTGGATTTTGAATGTTGTACTTGGAAAAATGGTATTCTATAGAGGGTTGGTATTTCTTCGACGAGATGTGTGAGCGGCTCACCTGTCTCTGGATCCTCGGATGCCTTCACCCAGTGTTTCAACTGCAAATTATCCTTCCTTGCCGGGTTCTTGAATGGCCGCTGTTGCCTTCGACGTGTGAGACGAAGCATACCCATCGAGTAGACATTCATACCATCTTGTGGCAGGAGATGCACCACCGGCGAACTTGGGCTTCTGCTTTAAGCGTGGCTTGCCCTGAGCCGCTAGGGCAGGCTGTGAAGTGCCAATAAGCGAGTACAACTCGCGCGATATTCCTTCTGGTTTACGCGTGGCGTTTGCTTGTTTCTTGGGATTTGAGGGCCCCGCGGTGCTAGAGTCCGGAAGGGAGAGCGCACTACGCACATCTGCTGCAGAGACGGCCATGGTGGATGGAAGCAAGGAAGAGTGGCTAAGTGAGGTATAAAGCGCCCGGAACTCAGGTTGGCAATCAACTGCGCGCTCTGTCCCCGACGGTCTCGAGAACCCGTGTATATAAGGCCTGCCACAATCTCCACTTGACTCAACCCCGTTCTGCCTCTTACACACTCGTCGTACCCAAAGATCAAGCTTCACTGACACACCGCCATGTCTACAGACTCGGTCCCGGCGTCTCCTCAGATGTATGAATTCGAGAAGGATGACCTCATTGACATATTCTTCGACAAGCCCAAGGGCGGGCATGGCCATGACGGGCACAAGGGAGACCAGACCTTCTACGAGAAAGTTGTAGAGAAGTGTCAGTCTCTAGCTTGCATTCATGGTTAAGCGCCCGTTCTAACCGATGCTGCCAATGACCCCTATGTGCATTTCAGCTTCAAGCCCTTTCAGCTATGTCCCTGTCGCAGCGTACGGCTACCTCGCGTTAGATAAATTATACCATGACTTACTACTTCTCCCNATTAGGTCTGATGCTTTACGTCGTTTGTACCCCAAGCACAGCCCTGGTCATGTCCCCAACAACTGGGTATCCTCAATTTCCCTGGCCTTGCCGTAGAGCCCCTCGAGAAAACACCCCTCGCTACCAANATATANTTCATCCCNCTATCAAAGCGTCTTTCTGGTGTACCTGGACTCCTTGTCGATCAGGTCGAGTTCGGTGCTTTCAAGATTCGCTGGAATGTACGTGCTGCAGCGAGGTTGCTTACCGTTCTAATCATGCGCCAGGCGTACGAGTTCCTTCTTTACAGCATTACTGTTAGTTCATCTCCCAACCTCTCCTCTATATATAGCGNCTCACCTTTCACCCTTCTTACAGTATCCTAGCGGTTTTGGGAACTACCAGCAGCATTTCATCCTCCACGAGGGTAAGTGTGTCCGAGTCCTTCCTGNTATGATGATGAATTGATAGTTTGATGCGTGGACCGCCTTTAGGCCCTGAGGAGCCAAGCCGTCTGCTTCTTCTCACTGTCGGCGCGTATCTTACTGAAGTCCATGAGGAGATATGGGTCTTCAATCAAGGATGGTGGGATAAAGACTCGGGTCTCTACCAAGAGGTGCANAAGGCAAACTGGGAAGATGTCATCCTGAAGGAAGAATTCAAAAATGCGTTGAAGAAAGACGTGTACGGCTTCTTCTCTGCTGAGAAGGTGTACAAGGATCTGGGTATCGCATGGAAGGTAAGCTCTCTGAGTCCATCGTTACCAGCACGGCTTAGCTGACGGGTTGATTGTCTGGCAGCGCGGTTTGATCATGTATGGCCCTCCTGGTACGCCTCACTTTAGCTCCTCTTCTTGGTCACGAAGTAATGCGCCTGAAGGTAACGGGAAAACAATTAGCATCAAGGCTATTATGAAAACCTGCGGCGATCTCGGTTTCCTGCCTCTTTACGTCAAGTCTTTCCAAAGTGAGTCGGGCAGTCTGACTATGTCCCCACCGCGACTTCGTAAACTCCATCTCTTTCGTTTTTTAACACGCTTTCAGGCTGGATGGGAGAGGAAGCTTCGATGGCCGCCGTGTTCAATAAAGCTCGTCAATTGGCTCCCTGTGTCCTAATCTTGGAGGACTTGGATAGTCTCATCAATGATGGGAACCGCTCGTTCTTCCTCAACCAGGTTGACGGGATTGAGGGGAACGATGGCTTGCTGCTAATTGGAACGACCAACCATTTCGACCGGCTTGACCCTGGTTTAAGCACCCGTCCCAGTCGTTTCGACAGGAAATAGTGCGTATTTTCCAAAATGATGTTTCGCCTCCACGCCTAACTTGAAGGCAGTAAATTCGACGACCCCGACTACGACGAGCGCATTTTGTACGTGCAATACTGGCAGAGGAAGCTGGAGGGTAACGAGACTGTCGATTTCCCCGACTCCCTCGTGAAAGAAATTGCGGAGTTGACAGAGCAATTCAGCTTCGCGTATCTGAAGGAAGCATTGTACGTTACTCGCTGCAAGTGGCTGTCGCCCGCTCTGATGATGTTTCCCAGTGTATCTACCCTCGTCACGCTTGCTGGCTATGAGGGGGACAAGCCGTCCTTCTCTTCATTGATCAAGTCCGAAATCAAGACCCTTCGCAAACAGCTCGACAAATCCGTTGGTTATGAATATATTGCCCAGAGCGAAGCTACTTCAAAGGCGCCCTCCAAGCCCACTCGGCCTCACGGCCCCAGCTCAGACAACGAGAGGGACTTCCGTCCTATCCTTGACACATTGACCAAAGGGGCCTCCGTCACTGAACCCGAACAGCGCAGGTTCTTTTCCGACTCGCTCCGCGATAGGAATCCCTGGACTCGCCGGCCAACCCCCGAAGAGATCCGCAAGAACCGTGACATACGCTCTCTCCTCGACGCACTCGCGGACCACCTAGAGTCTTCTGATATCTCATCCTTCCGCCAGTACGTATCGGCACCTCCAAGGAACTTCCAGCGGCGCGAAGGCTATGGAGAGCGCAGGAGGGAAGGTGAAGAATTCCGGGGGTTGTTTGACCGGATGTCGGAGAGAGACAGAGATATGCGTCTGTTTGACTTGCAGCAGAGCAACCAGGGCCCTCCTGTTCCCTTTTTTGGATCTGCCGAGGAACCCGACTGGAGCTCTTTCAGGCCCGCTGCAGGTCCGAGCACATCCTCCTTCAATTCCTTTGCCCAATTACCAAAGCCTGACCTGGCTTGAGTGACTAGCCTGCGGCGACCGTCTGGACTCCTTGTAAATCTAATCTACTATCAAATCCTTGACCCGACTACCACCCTGTCTGTACAATGTTATCCCTCTAACTGTAGCAACAATTGTCACTGTTCACCTTGGTGCCGACTTTTCAGTCTATTGGACCAACCGATCGGCGCTCACCGGAGATGAGGCTATTAACTAATCTTTAGAGTATTGTTGTGGAAATTCACCCTTTTAAATCCACCCCTAGTTACCTCTCGCACAAACCCCAATTCATTTGAAGCGAGTCAGAATCATTGAGCCTGGTCATGTATAGCCTCCTCCAACTTGTATCCCCCAATGATGCCTGTCATAGTCGAGACTAGAGGCGCTGATCATGACATGCTCCCATTTCTTGGATCGTATCAAGGCACTTGACCCTGTAAGCTCGTCGTGCTTATGCCTTTACAGTGCTTGAAAGTCGACATTTTTTGTTTGGTGCGCCCATTGGTGTAGCTCTTAGTGAAGTTCATCATCTAAGAGATGTGACATCACGGAACTTATCTTATCAGCTACTAATTTATTCGAGCCATATCGATGTCAATGAGTCACACAAAGCTCTCCCCCTTCTTTCCTGCTGAAGGTTGCGACGGTTGCGCACTACCCACCACCTAGTACCACTTCTCTGGACTAGCAGATATGTCAAAGAACCACAGTGCAGCCGAATTCATTCCACTCTTCAAGACCATCGGTCTCAGCGACTCGAAGGCTGCAGAAGCTGCCAAATCTCCCAAGAGCGCTGCTATCTTGAAGGAGCTCATCGAAACCAACCCTTCAATCACCCAAGGAGTAGAGGAAAAGCAGGCCAATCTTATTGTGTCTCTTTCTAGCTCACTATTGAAGGCCGGTTCTGTGGGTGCGGAAGAGCGGGCGTTCATTATCAAGAAGATCCTGGACGGGAGCCTGAAAACGGTCGACCAGATCGCAGGTGCGAATAGATTGTTTTAAGTGCTTATCCATTCTCTTACAACATCATCACCTGTTCGTAGCCGCTGTTAAGTACGCCGAATCGCATCGTGCACCTATCGAGGAAGCCGAGTTTGACAAGGAGTGTGGTGTTGGTACGCAAGAGTCTTTTCCTGACAGAAATCACCTTGCCGACACTCTTTCTTAGGGTTTAGCATCGAGCCTGCTCAAATTGTCGAACACGTAAAGTCATATCTTCTCTCGAACGCTTCAATAACCAGCTGGGCCAATCTCGGAGCGACTATCTCCGGGGTGAAGTCGCTACCGGAGGTTAGGTGGGCAAGCCCAGTGGAAATCAAGAACGCGGTGGAAAAGGTCTTCTCGGAATCGTTTGGACCGAAGGAATCTTCGAAGCCCAAAGGAAAGGTGCGTCGTTACATGTCCCTTGTTCTGCTACCTATGTACAAAACCGCACCTAGGAGCCCAAGAAGGAGGCAGCTTCGACCAAGCAGGTTGCAGAACCCACTGGAACTCGCAGGTCCGTATTCGAGGAAGGGTTCCTCGGCGCACTTCACAAACCTGGGGAGAACCCTCAGATCCACCCTAAGCTGCGAGAACAGCATCTAGCGGCTACTGGAGGTCAGGTCTGGACCCGTTTCCCTCCTGAACCTAATGGTTTCCTTCATATTGGCCATTCCAAGGCCATCTTTGTTAACTTCGGTTATGCTGCTCACCACAATGGAAAGTGCTACCTAAGGTACGACGACACCAACCCAGAGAAGGAAGAGGCTGTGTACTTTGAGAGCATCTTGGAGATGGTTCGATGGCTTGGTTACGAACCCTGGAAAATCACCTACTCCAGCGACTACTTCGACGAGCTGTATAGACTGGCTGTTGAGTTGATCAAGAGAGATAAAGCCTATATCTGTCACTGTACGCGTAAGTACATCCCCTCCCCTTTAACGCACTCTTCCTAACGGATGTCACAGAGGAGGAAGTTAAGCAGGACCGTGGCGAGAAGCGAGGGCTCCCCCGGCCTTGCGTACACCGAGATCGACCGATCGCCGAGTCCCTAGCCGAATTCGAGAATATGAAGAATGGGAAATACAAACCGAAGGAAGCGTTCTTGCGAATGAAACAGGATCTGACCGATGGCAACCCCCAGATGTGGGATCTCACAGCTTACCGGGTGTTGGATGCACCCCACCACCGAACGGGCGACAAGTGGAAGATCTATCCCACGTACGACTTCACACACTGCTTGGTCGATAGCTTCGAGAACATTTCGTGAGCATCTTTGATCCCAACTTGGGTCACAGCGCTGAATCGCGTCAACAGCCATTCCCTTTGCACGACGGAGTTCATTGCCTCTCGCCAGTCCTACGACTGGCTATGCGATGCCTTAGAAGTGTACAAGCCCAGGCAGAGCGAATACGGTCGCCTAAATCTTGAGGGCACAGTTATGTCCAAACGCAAGATCCAAGCCCTTGTCAAAGAAGGATTCGTCAGCGGCTGGGACGACCCACGCC
This sequence comes from Coprinellus aureogranulatus, assembly GCA_027627275.1. Classification (NCBI taxonomy): domain Eukaryota; kingdom Fungi; phylum Basidiomycota; class Agaricomycetes; order Agaricales; family Psathyrellaceae; genus Coprinellus; species Coprinellus aureogranulatus. The sequence goes on along the minus strand of JANDKE010000700.1, from coordinate 13,061 downwards.
TCTATACCCTCATTGCCCTCCGTCGCCGTGGTATCCCTCCGGGGGCCATCATCTCTTTCGTCAGTACCCTTGGTGTGTCTACTGCACCTTCCAACATTGAGATCACCCGATTTGAGCAATCCGTCCGCCAATATCTCGAGAACTCCGCACCCCGTCTCCTCATGGTCATGAAGCCTCTCAAAGTTACCATCGAAAACTTGCCGGAGAACTTCCTCGAATGGATAGATAAGCCTTTACACCCAAAGGTCCCCGAGCTCGGGTCTACCTGCATCCCACTTACCCGCACCATCTACATTGACGCCGATGATTTCCGGCTGGAAGACTCGAAGGACTACTTCCGCCTTGCGCCTGGCAAGACTGTCGGACTCTTCCAGGCTCCCTGGTCCATCACCTGTACTGCCCACAAGGTGGACCCAATCACTGGCCAAGTCACAGAGCTCGTTTGCAAAGCTGAGAACGATGGCAAGGCCAAGAAGCCTAAGGCTTTCATCCAGTGGGTTGCTGAACACGCGCCTTCGGGAAGCCCCGTCAGGATCGACGAGACTCGCATATTCCACCGGCTGTTCAAGAGCGATAAGCCTCCAAGCGACTTCCGGAGTGATATCAACTCTGACAGCCTCGAGGTTGTCAAGACTGCCATTGCTGAAATTGGTATCCTTCCGTTGTCCAAGCGTCTCCTTATGGAAGCTCGCAGAGACGCCGAGGTTCGCACAGACAAGGCGACCAAGGAGAATGTCCAGGCCGGCATTGAGGACGACACCCCTCATGCGACGGCGGAACAACTCGTGGGCAACGAGTGTGTTCGCTTCCAAGGCCTTCGGGTAGCGTACTTTGCATTGGACAAGGATTCTCGTGTCGCAGCCTTGAATGAGCCAGAGGATAAGAAGGCTGAACGAAGGCAAGGCGATTACATCGTGCTGAACCGCATCGTCAGCTTGAAAGAGGATTCTGGCAAGACTTCGTAGATGTCGTCCTCAATCGATCAATTTAGTGCAATTATATGTGTAGGGCTGACTACTGAGTACTGAATGTCAATGTGTTCCACAGAAAGAGAAATCGTGACGTTCCAATGCGAGGGTGAAAAGCGTGAAGTGGTAAAAGCGTAAGGATCATCAAGGGGGCAAACTCAGAAAATGATTGAGGAACGTCGAACCGTATGCTCAGCGGTATCTAATATTCGACCTCCTCCGCATCGGCGGAGTCGATACCAACTTCCTCGTAGTCCTTCTCAAGGGCGGCGAGATCCTCACGCGCCTCGGAGAACTCTCCTTCCTCCATACCCTCGCCAACGTACCAGTGGACGAAAGCACGCTTGGAGTAGAGGAGGTCGAACTTGTGATCCAGACGGCTCCAGGCACTGGAGATGGCGGTAGTGTTGGAAAGCATGCACATACTGCGGGAGACCTTAGCAAGGTCGCCACCAGGAACATGAGCAGGAGGCTCGTTGCAGATGCCCAGTTTGAAACCAGTGGGGCACCAGTCGACGAACTGGATAGTCCTCTTCGTCTTGATCACGGAGACAGCAGCGGTGACGTCCTTGGAGACCACATCGCCACGGTAGAGGAGGGCGCAAGCCACTGGGGTATCGCTCAGCAAGAATTGAGAACAGTGGAGTAGATACTAACTGTATTTGCCTTCACGGGGGTCACATTTCACCATTTGGTTACCCGGCTCAAAGCACGAGAAGGTCATATCGGCAACGGAGTTTTGCTCATGATGGGCTTTCTCGGCGGAGATGATGGGCGCAAAGGTGGCCAAGGGGAAGTGGATTCGGGGGAAGCTAAAGTCGACTTCAGCCTCGTTCGGAAAGTAAGAAACGAGTGACACTCACGGAACCAAGTTGGTCTGGAACTCGTTGAGATCCACGTTCAAAGATCCATCGAATCGGAGGGAAGCGGTGATAGAGGAGACAACTTGGGCTATGAGCCTGTTCAGGTTGGTGAGGCTGGGGGACAAGATGTTGAGGTTCTTCTTGCAGATGTCGTAGATAGCCTCGTTGTCCACCTGACGGCGCCAGTCAGAGCCGTATATTGCGTACAGAAGTCTCCAGGACGCACCATGAAAGAGCAGTCGGAGTGCTCCAAGGTAGTGTGTGTGGTCAAGACGGAGTTGTAGGGCTCCACAACCGAGTTTGCAAGAGTTGGAGCGGGGTAGACGCTGAACTCGAGCTTGGACTTCTTTCCGTAGTCAGTCGAAAGACGCTCGAGGATGAGAGCTCCAAGACCAGAGCCGGTTCCACCACCGAACGAGTGAAACACGAAGAATCCTTGCAAGCCGTTGCAGTTGTCCGCGAGTCTGCGAACCTTGTCCATAACAGTGTCGATCTGCTCCTTGCCGATGGTATAGTGGCCACGCGCATCTGAAAACGTGCATTCAGCGATCCCGATCAAAGGCGGGTGGCGCAGAACTCACAGTTGCTGGCTGCGTCCTCCTTGCCTGTCACAAGAGTATCGGGGTGGAACAGGCTCCTATAAGGACCTGCCTTCACTTCGTCGATGACATTCGGCTCAAGGTCAATATAGAGCGAGCGGGGCACGTGTTTGCCAGAGGACGTTTCGGAGAAGAAGGTGCTGAAGCCGCCATCGCTGGCAGACGGAGAGCCTTCCAGAAGGCGACCGTCAGGCTAAATGTTCCCTCGTCAGCGAGCGAACCAAACACCAGAGCGTGACACTCACGCTGAGGCCGTGTTCAACAGTGTAGAGTTCCCCTGTAGATGTCATCAGATTAGGCATCACCAAGAGCTATATGCGTGGCATGCGCCCCAAGTCGCGCAACTCGACGCGTTTTATCGATGTTACTCGCGCAGGGGACAAGATGCTTGTACATGAAAGGGGTGCTATACTCACAGCAAGCATTTCCAATCTGGACACCGGCCTGACCAACGTGTACGGAGATGACTTCACGCATCTTGAAGAAGAGTCAAGGCTGTATTGAGCATATTGCCTGTGTCAGTGGGCGAGTCAAGCGCAACACACGGCGGGCAGCTCACAAAGAGAAAGGGGGGCTGCAGTTGACTGCGATGGCAGAACGAGACAAAGCTGAGGCGAACACGCCATACAACTTATTTCCCTGCTTTTTCCCACGACACCACGTTCTCCCCCTGAGGCAAATGGTCTGTGCGCCGTGTTTTTCTCCCGAACAAGGCCGTGTATGAGAGCGATCTAACACATAGTACAATCTAATGACAAAAATGCAACAAGTCCGTGGTAAAAGTCCTCTGAGTATATCCGGAATCTGAATGTCCATAAGCGTCTAACTGCTGGTTACTATGGCGCCTTTTCCGCGGGCTGCGCGATCCTGTGAATCCGAGTCGAGGTGCATAAGCGCGGCTGTGGATTTGATCCTGCTCGATGCCTTCTCCACGCTCTTTCGCCCGAGGTATCTGACGGTAAACGCCGTATCAGAAGCGATTATCCCCCACAGGGCACGGAGGAGAGATACAAAGAGGGCAACCCACCCAAGGATCTTCTCCCATATCCGCAACCCGTGCAGAGCGGAAATCTGCAAACGATCAACCTGCTCCTCCGACACCGACTGTTGTGGCGGCTCGTTGGGGTTGTCGTGCGGATCCAAACTCGCGCGAAGCGCGTCGGACGCCTTCATCCGGGGAACCGTCCTGTGCGTGACAGGTGCGGTATGGTATATGCTCTTTCTCAACAGTGCCAGTGCTTCTCCCTAGGTAGAAGTATCAGTAAATGCGAACATCGTACAGTCGAAAGTCAGGAACACACTGTATCACGACGGGCTGCGATTGCAGAGGGCGGAGGTTTCTCGTTCTTCAAATCCAGTGGTCCCCATCGCCTGTCAATTTGTATCTCTCCTATTGATGTCCTCCGCTTCACAGCCCGTCCAGTACTTTTCTCCACAGGGTTATCGACTAAGCTCTCGGGGAACGCCTCGTGTACAAGCCCTTGGTCAAGCGCACGCTTATGATGCGTTCCGCTTTCTTCACCAGATTCTTGCGTTTCTTCAGAATGCGTTTTGCTCGCTTCCGGTAGCGTCTATCCCATTCTTCTTGCCCTCTAAGCCATCTCATTGCTGGCGCTTCCTTGATCTGTCCTATTTGTTCTGGGGGAATTTGAAGTGCGGGTATATCTTCCTTGGGTTCCATTGGTCTTGCCATTCCGTGGACATCAATTCGTTCCCGAAGCATTACAACTTCTCCAGTGCCGTGATCCTTTCCGGGGTGAGAAAAAAGAGCGAGAACTAACAAGTCGGTACTTACTTGGTTTTCCTCCTGTTCAGAGGCCGCTACTTCCTTTTGTGCGACCTTCTCGTTGTAATCGAAAATCTGAGGGGACGCTCTCTGGCCTTCTTCAAAGGGGATTGCTTCTTCGGGAAGCAGATCGTTGAAAAAGATTGCGTTTCCCATATCCCCAGGCCGTATCTTGTCCTTCAAATCTGACGGCGGCCTTATGGCTTCGTTGTCATCTGCAGAATCAGATCCGCTCTCGTACTCTGGGAAGGGGTTGTGCTCCACAACGTCCACAGGAGACTGCGTTACATGTCTGATGAATTCGGAAATGGATCTGTACGCGTATCGTGCCTATTCTCGTCATTAGCTTCATTGCAAACCACGGAGATGTGTATCCCTTACACTCTTAGTGAACATAAATACCGTGACGACATGGCACATTCCATCGAATACTTGAAGATGGACCTTGGTCGGCTTCGTGAACTTCTCCACATTTTCTTGCTGCCTACATGCCTCTTTCAGTACGCTTTCACGGACAGGGTACTCGGTGGGATACGCGGCGCGATGGGCCAAATAAATGATTTCGTCTCGCAGAACCTCGCTATCCCCCGCAATGATGTATAGCGGAGGAAGATTGCAGAGAGTGCCTTGAGATATAGGAGATACCAACGGATGGGTGAGTTGTCTGTAAATGTATGCAACTTCAATAGTGTATCTCGTATGGCGACAGAAAGATGCTCACTCTGAAGTCGCATAGAGTTGGATTTGTGAACGAATTTCGAGCGGTGGCTTGTTCGGGTCTTCCATGAGGATCTTCGCTGGCTTCGGCTCCCAGTCGTCTTTAACATCTTCCATCGTTCTCTCTCCTGAGCTTGATTGAGTGGCACGGACTTTCTCCCTATTTTCAGGGTCGTAAACCGCATCCACAAGGTGCGAGTATGTTACTGTCGGACCAGGTCCTCTTGGCAGCCCTGAGTCTTGGTACTTCTCCAACATCTCTTCTTGCGTTTCGACTTTGTAATTTCCTTTAGGCACGTCCTGTTTTTGTTCTTCTATCTCTTCCCTATTTGCAGTAGGATTGAGGGTATCTGCGCTCCCGGGCAGGGGCGGTGGGTTCGTTGTAGTGGGCGCAATCCTCGGGGTCACTGGTAGAGGATCCAACGGCCAGAGTTCAGAGGGTTTAGCTAGGAATCCGTGAGGGGGTATAATGTCCTGTTGACGATCTGGTAAACATGATGTGCATTGAAATTGATAAGTATGTTACCGTCGCAGTATTGGTCATGACGCTGGGGAAACTATGCGTGAGGTCTACCCAAGGGCTAATGAGGGCGGCTCCGGCCGGCATGGGTAACCCTAAATCGCGAAGGATGCACATAAGCGCTATACAGAGTCCTCCTCCGGCTGAGTCTCCAGAGAGCACAATTTTTTCTGGATCCACTGGCTTGTGAACACATCCTGGCGGCGGTCGTATTAAATAGAGATCTGAAGTCTTGTCAGAAGCGATATTACGAGTTGGAAAATGACACTGACATGCAGCAAGTACGTCGTGTACGGGACAAGGCCATGGGTACTGCGGAGCCTTCCTGCAAGGGTTGAGTTATCTGATCGAGGCTGACCACAAGCCATGACCTACCGGTAGTTCACGGCAAAGGCGCGCCCCTTCAGCTTGTGGGCTGAAAGGTCATGTCAGTTAACTATCACCTCTATGGTTGAGAAACGTCATCACCATGTCTTATTATCTGATATCGGTGTGTGTCTGCCTTCCGAATGAGCATGCTTGAGCTATGCTAACGGGGTACGAAAGCTCACTGATGCTGCCCCAAAAATATCCCCCTGCAGGACACTTAGCACGGGAGATTATACGAGAACAAGCCAACATACCCCCATGTATATAAAACTACGGGAAAGGAAGTTAGCTGAACGGGAGGGAGATAAGGTATAGGCAGCTACTTACCATTAAGGATTCAAGCTTCTCCATGCGAACGATATCCTGCTCCTCCTTGGACAGGGTTTTCCCGAGCTCTGCCTCTGGCACGGGGTCTTCACCTATGTGCTCGCGCTCCGCAATCCATTCTGCGTCTATACCATTCAGCCCACGCACTTGCCACCATCGTTCACCACCCACGACGTGCTTCAGTTCCTCCGGGCCGAACCATTCTATCAAGGCGTCGGCTGCCTCGTTGCAGGAAGAAAGAGGAACCTGCACCGGGCATACAGCCACCCAGTACGGTGAAGGAACACGGGTGTTCGTGCTGGTAGATTGTGCGTGTCAGCGGCGCTGTATACCGAAGAAAATAGCCAGATATTACTATGCCTGAAGGGACTCGACGGTGTTCTTCGTTCCAAGCTCTATAAAAGCTGCGACAGGCGTCAGCCCAAATGGAGCAGTACTCGCAGAAGCGCTCGGGGCGTACATTTGACGATATGGAATGCTCTGTAGGAACCGTTAGACTCCTCCCACTCCGGGAAGTCTGCAAAGAAGCTCACTCGTCGAACATGATATCGTCCTGTGGGGCCTCCTTGCCATCTTCCTCGCGAGCTTTGCGCTCTGTGGCATGCTCAAAGAGCCGCTTTATCACGACTGCCATTTGGTTGAGAATGAGAGCCTGAACGAGCCGATGGCGGCACTACGCACCTGGGGCAATGTGGGCCGCCGCAGAGGCGGTTGTGACAGGCATGGTGAAGGCCCAGGAGGACGGCCGACCGCTGAAGAAGGCCTTGGCATGTGGAAAAACAGGGAGGCAGCCTCCTCGGAATGACGTCTTGCTGCCAATAATGACAAAAGGACCAAAACCGTGAGACTTTTGACATTTCGAGCATTTGCACCATACTTTCTACCATTTCCGGCGGAAGCAAGGCACGCGTTCCTGCCTCCGACGTACTCACAATGATAACTTTCACCCCTCTCGCGGGAGCTGCGCGCTCCGAGTCTCAGTCCCCGTTGGCATACCTCCTCCAGGTCGACGATGTCAGAATCCTTCTGGACTGCGGCTCTCCTGACTGGATGCAGGAGCCTTCGCCGTTCGGCCAGGACGTGCGAATGGACGCAGAATCCAGTTCAACCCTTCCCTGGCAAGAGTACTGTGAGAAGCTGAAAAAGTGGGATATTCATTCGTCCAGGGCGGCGTAATTGCTTACAACGCTACAGAGCTGCACCGTCAGTTGACCTTGTCTTGCTCTCGCATGGGGACCTGCCTCATTGCGGTCTGTACCCATGGGCGTACGCGCGATGGGGACTGAAAGCGCCAGCCTACACAACACTTCCTGTCCAAGCTATGGGAAAGATTGCAGTAACAGAAGACGTCGAAGGCCTACGAGCAGAAGTCGACATTGGGGAGGACCTTGGAGATGGTGTCGAACAACTGGAGAATGGGGACATCGACATGGAGCATTCAAACGAGGAACGCCAAGTTTCCCCACCAACATTGGGCCGTCACGGGAAATGCGTCGCGACACTTGTGGAAGTTCAGGATGCCTTTGACTCTATTAATACCCTCCGGTACTCTCAGCCAATTCACTTGCAAGGTGTGTTCGACTTGTTCATGGCCTTTCTCTTTTCGTATAACAGCAATGCCAGGCAAATGTCAGGGTCTGACAATAACTGCGTTCAACGCTGGCCACACGCTCGGTGGTACCATTTGGAAAATCCGTTCCCCCTCTTCCGGCACAATACTTTACTCGGTCAATGTCAACCACATGAAGGAGCGGCACCTTGACGGAACAGTGTTGATGATGCGGCCAGGAAACACCACTTTTGACTCTCTTGTGCGACCCGACCTTCTGATCACGGACGCGGAGCGAGCTGCAGTTCTTACAAGCCGGAAGAAAGACAGAGACGCTGCTCTTATAGGTGCGTGCTGCAGGAAAACCAGATGCGCTACGTCCTGACCCTTGTGTTAGATACCATTACCGCGACCCTATCGTCAAGATCATCCTTACTCCTCCCATGCGACTCTAGCACCCGGATCCTTGAACTTCTCGTCCTCCTCGACCAGCACTGGAGTTATTCCAAGCTGCATTTCCCCATTTGCCTTCTCTCTCGGACTGGCCGCGAGATGTTGACATTTGTACGGAGTATGATGGAGTGGCTGGGAGGTACTATCAGTAAAGAGGACGTTGGAGAAGAAGGAAACCGACGACACCAGCACCGTAGACGGCGAGACGAAGACGAGGAGGGTGATGCACTTGGCGCTCTTGCACTCAGATTCAAACACCTCGAATTTTTCCCAAATCCGCAGGCTCTCCTTCAAAGACACTCGTCTAAAGATCCTAAACTGGTCCTCGCTGTTCCGGCGTCGCTGTCGCATGGTCCATCCCGACATCTCTTTGCCGAATTTGCTTCGGTTCCTGACAATGTTGTATTACTTACCCAGAGGGGTGCCGAGGGTACACTGAGTCGGTCATTATTTGACTATTGGAATGAAGCCCAGCGAGGGGACACTTGGGACAAAGGAAAGATCGGGCGGAACGTCATGATGGATGGGTCAATCAAGCTTAAAGTAAGCAGACCAACGATTTCAGCTTACCAACGTGATACCAACGCATCTGTTTAGATGTACCGCAAGGTGCCCTTGCAAGGCGCGGAGCTGGAAGAATACCTCCAAAAAGAGCGAGCGGCCAAGGAGAAAGAAGCCGCCCAACAAGCCGCAATGGCGCGTAACCAACGTATGCTCGAAGCCGACGAAGGTGACTCGGAATCTGATTCTGACTCTGACTCCGACGAGGAGGAGGATGAGGTCAACCAGGCTTTAGTCGGTGGCGACATGGCAGTGGATGGGGAGAAGAGCAAGCGCAGCGGCGGAAAGCGGAAACGGAAAGGCGACGACGAGATGGATGGTGGGGACTGGGGCGAGGGAGACGAGGGCCTTACGAAGCAGTTACTGTCGTATGACATCTACCTCAAGGGCAAAGTGTCCAAGTCAACTTCCTTTTTCAAGAGCATGGGAGGGCAGACGCAGAGGTTCAGAATGTTCCCTCATATTGACAAACGGCGGCGTGTCGATGAGTATGGGGAGACTATAGACGTCGGTATGTGGCTGAGGAAGGGCAAGGCTCTTGAGGAGGAGGCGGAGAAAGAGGAGCAACAGCAGAATCCCGCTGCAGAAGAAGAGGTGAGGCATGAGATCCTACTGAATCCCACACGTTTAAACGAGTTGCATTTTGCAGAAACTCGCAGAGCCACCGTCAAAGTATATCGAGACAGAGGTGGAGGTTCAGTTAGCCTGTCGGCTGCTCTTCATCGATATGGAAGGCTTGAATGACGGTCGCGCTGTGAAAACTATCGTCCCTCAAGTAAACCCACGGAAGATGGTATGCAGGTCGGCTCTCCCTTGGCGTATATGCTAACGGCTCCCAATAGGTCATTGTTTCCGCCTCGGTGCCCGCCACCCAAGCTCTCATAGACAGCTCCGCCAGCATTAAGACAATGACGAAAGATATCTTTGCGCCCACCGTTGGAGAGACCATTCAAATTGGTCAACAAGTCAACAGCTTCTCGATATCAATTAGCGACGAGATGCTGAAGTCTTTGAGGATGTCAAGGGTGAGCTATGTTTTGTACGGTCCAGTGGTCAGTCAATTGATTTGTTTTCCGCCCAGTTCGAAGATAACGAAGTGGCCTACGTTCGAGGTCGTGTTGTGGCTCACCCCAACTCGACAATACCTGTCCTTGAACCAACGAAAGCTGGGCCATCTCCTGCGTCGTTGGCTGCCCGCCAAGCCACTCTTCAACAACGAAAACTTGGCTCACGGCCCCAAGTTGCCCTTCCACACTCAACTATGATCGGAGAACTGAAGCTGACCGTTCTCAAGTCGCGTTTAGCTGCCGTTGGCATTCAAGCAGAACTCATTGGTGAAGGTGTGCTGGTCTGCGGAACTGGCGCAAAGGGCTCTGACGAGCTCTCGGAGGAGACAGTTGCGGTGAGGAAGCTTGCGAGAGGTAGCGTGGAATTGGAGGGTAATGTGTCTGATGTGTATTATACGGTGAGGAAGGAGATATACAATCTCCATGCACTGATTGCTGCAATCTGATCATGGGTATATTCGATTGTGGAATGCTGGACTCCAGCAGCATCTGTGCATAAGTTGTAGAGTATCCTATATGCTTGCCGCTAACAGCTCACATCATGCACTATCGGAGCGCCCTCAGTCCATTTTGAAATGGAATTGACGTTGGTGAAAACCTTGAGGTCACGTGTAAGTGTCCCAATCGAGAGGGACTGAGGGAGTACTGGTGTCCTGAGCTGTTGTGTTAGATCAGTTGTTTAGGACCGAACCCAGGGCCGGGATTGTCAGGAAGGACAGACTACTCAAACGGTTAACGGATGAAAAGGAACACTCGAGTAATTTGCAACCATCCGCTCCTCGAATCCCACAACGAGGAAGCTGGGAATGCAAATACAATGGCGATATTTGCAAGATCGCCCAACTATTTATACACTTGGCCAATATGCCTATAATACGGGTACACTTCTGTTAAGGTCCTTCCCCAAGACAGCAAACATATTCTAGTCTGTGGCGACCTTGATAACGACCTTCCCGACATGCTTCTGCGCTTCGAGGTACTCGTACGCCTGAATCACCTCTTCCCATGGAAACACTCTATCCACGACCGGCTTTGCAACCTTGGGGTTCGCTGCAATGAGACGGAGCATATCCTTAAACCTGTCGTCGAAAGGATCGTCAGCCACACACACCCCACTCAGGGCTTGTATACGAGGTTGTGAGAGTGGAAACACGTACAGAGGGATAGCTCCTACCAACACACCTCGCACATGTGCACCTTTTCCGATGATGGGCCAGATGAGGTTGGTATCGAGTGAGCCTTGCCCGACGTGGCCGACTAGGTGGATGGACCCGCCCATGCGCACTGAGTTGATGGATTTGAGGAAGGTGCTGCCGCTGACTTCGATGATGTGGTCGACTCCGCGGCCGTTAGTCTGAGGAAAGGATAGTTGAGAAAATACGAGGAATAGGTAGGAGAAGAGACGTACGATCTTGAGTACCTCTTCATCCCACGCTTCGTTCGTCTTGTAGTTGATAACATGATGCGCACCCAGTTGGCGGGCGGCATTCAGTTTATCGTCGGACGAGGAGGTTACAATTACTGTCGCGCCTGACGCGAGAGCGAATTGTAGGCCAAAGCTATCGGATTCAGAAACGAGTTGATGTTGCACCATGAAGGGGGAACTTACATCGAGACACCTCCCGTACCGAGGATGAGAACGTAGTCACCAGCCTTGACGGGAATAGGTCCGTGAAGCGCGTTGTAGGCTGTCACGCCAGCGCATCTGGAAAGGCATGAGCCCAAACTTCCGTTGCGAAGACTAAACCATTCCTTACGGCAAAGTAGATGCCTCTTCATGAGAAAGACTATCTGGAATGGCAACGAGTGCCTTTCGACAACCACTCAGTTATCGCCTGCCTTCGCGCATGTATGAGTCACTCACATGCTCAGGGAAGGTCTTGTACTTTGCCAAGGCACCACCATACCTTCCTCCGCTTCCTAACACCGAAGTGAAACTCTCGGGCGTAGGGTCGCCATAGAGGTGGTCGTTGGCGAAGCTCGCGGAAACTCTGTCTCCCACCTTCCACCCCTTGGCGGAGGCTTCGAGACTGAGGGCAGCGATCACGCCAGAGATGTCTGAGCCGGGTACGAGACCATCGACTAGTCTTGCACGGAATGAGGACAACGAGTGATGGAAATAGAAGCGAAAAGCATACTTGGCAGCGCCGTATGTTCCTCGAGAGATTGCGATATCACGATATTGCAGGGATAGGGCGTGTACTTTGACGAGGACTTGGCCGGNTTNAAGAGGTGCGAGCTGGGGANTCGCGGATAGATAGGGTGTGGGTAATCGCCGATCTGGCAACAAGTATTCAGNCNTGNNTCAAAGGCACGANTGCAGATTTGGGGCAACCTTTCCCGAGGGTATACTCGGCTGGTTCCGTCGTTGGGACAGTCATGGCGTTGTGCGGAGATTTGAGGCGGCGGAGAGACTTCGCTGCTTCATGCTCTTAAATAGGGAAATGGAAGATGCGGAGGTATTGAGATGCGGCAAAGGATTGGGTGTCAAGACGAGATTTGCGGTCGAAATTCGCGAGAGTTGCTGACGAATGGCGTCTGAAAAGATGACAAAGTCAAGGATGTATGAGGAGCGGGTTTCGAGGTCCACTATAGATAGTGCCGGTGGGAGAAGGATTGTCNGTGGGTATTGGATCAACGTCGGCCTTGTTTGGGTGGAGAATTCGGCGATCGTGGATGAAATGCCGCGCGATATCCTCAAGGCCAAAGGATGAATTGCGACAATCAGAATCTGTTGAGAAGAATGGGACGGCGGAGTGTAGAGGGAGATATGGACTGCATTAGGAGGNTGGATACATACAATGGAAGTGCTATGGAAAANTGTCTCCGTCATGGTTTAACCAAGCCGTCAAGGTCACATAGTGACACATCCTCGGGAGAGGNTGGGGTACGGAAGGTACAGGAATATGACGACGCCGCGGCTGCCTGCATCAGCCACNNCACCCAAATCGACGCCTGGGCGGACATGGGTGCAGCAGCGAGCTCGACGGCACGGCTTGTTCTCGTGAGCATCCCGGGGGACGCCTCGCTCCGTCAACCTGAAGATATCGCCCACCAGACGAGTGAACGTCTGTGCGGTGAGCTGGGCGCTTCCGGATGGTTGAAGGCGGACACTGAGGAGGAGAGAGAAGAAAATCGTCGCGCTTTATGTGCGGAAGGGGCCGAGATCAATTCCCGCGCATCGGGTAGCGGGCTCCACGTGATGATGTTGACTGGCGGGGGATGCCAATTGGGGGGCTGTTTGGGCTTGTACTCGAGAACAAGGACATCAAAGCACACTGG
>JANDKE010000070.1:0-42935 GCA_027627275.1 Coprinellus aureogranulatus | reverse complement strand
CTCCATGTCGTGCGTTCTCCGAGCACACTGGTATGTGGCCCCTTGCTGCATGACCCAACCCATGCGTTCTCCAATCACACTGGTGTGGGCCTCCATGTCGTGCGTTCCCCAAGCACAAGGGTGTGCCCCCCCTTGCTGCATCACCCACCCCGTGCGTTCTCCGATCACACTGGGGTGGGCCTCCATGTCAGGCCTAGGTCCAATTCGCTGATTGTCATGCGTTGCAACAGTTATGTGTGTACTCGTGGTCCAGCCTAAGGTATAGTGAGTGAAACACCCTAAATAGCTGCCAACAATGCACTAGCACCTTGTTTATCTCTTTAGAATGCTATAACCCGCTCCATTGTGGTGCAATTGTCAATGTATACATAATTTTATGGTCAGTTAGACGTAATTGCCTATTATGGTAGGAAAGAAATAACATATTCCTCACACAAGTAGTAAAGCTGGAAAGCCCTTCTCAAACGCTTTCTAATGGCACCCATATCTCCCTTATCTGTTAGGCAGATGCTATAGGAATGGCTCATTGATCTTCAAGGTCTTATCTTAATGAGTGTGATGTCAGTGATGTGATGACATTAGGTGACACCATGTAGATCATTACATCACATCAGGTGCCTTTTCCTGACAATCATGATGTCATTGATGTGCCTGATCTGCATGATGTCACTGGTGCTGATTGTCACTTTGATTGCTAACCAATGACGTCGTAGTCACAGTGACATCATTTTTTGATGTGTGACTCAGGTGTGACAAAGTGTGACAGGTCAAGCTGAGCTCAATTGGCATTTTTGGCTTTTTCTCTAAGAGATCTGAGTAAGACCCAGCAGCTCAGCTCCCACAGGTTTATGCTCAGCTCCGTCAAGGTCTGTTCAGCTGAGCTCTCATAGAGCTGAGCTACACTAAGAGAAGCTCAGATCTCTCAAGCTTGCACTACTATTACTCAGCTTTTTTTCAAAGCTGTGCTGGAAAAAGCTAAGCTGGCCCAGGTATAGCTGTGCTTGCAGGAGCTGCGCTTGAGCTGGCCCGACATTAAGTTGGAGAGCTTGAGGAGCTGAGTCTGACTTAATGTCAGCCAGCTCATGTGACCTAGGTAGGTGATTGTTGCGAATGAATGAGACAATAGGGACAGATGCAGCAAGTGGCGAGAGTGTCAGAGCAGAGATCAGAGCAGCTAAGAGAACAACCCTGTAGCCACACAGTGAGAGGAGACAAGTGGTAAACTGACTAAGAGGTCAGAATGGAGAATACAGGCCAATTTCTATATGTTAGAGAACAATAAGATAATCTAAAATGAGAACAAGATATAAGAACAAGAAGGCTACACACAGCGGAAGGCAATGCAAAAAAACAAAAGAAGATACAATGATAGAAAAAACAATAAGTGTGGCAGTACAAGGCAGTGCATCATGTGGAAACAAGGGGGCTGTGGCAGTGCAGAAGGGAATGACAAGGGAAACAATAACCCTAACCCCAGAGTTCATTACAGTGATCTCTCAGACTTGGACCAAGTCAAATCCATGGCCCAATGTATGAGCACAATCTTGCCACTCTGCTTCAGTTGTACACGTGTGAGATGCCTGACACAAAAAGGCAGGTAAATGGCAGGTGTATGGTATTGGCTTTTGCATAGCAGATTGCCTCAGTGACAGGTAGTTATCATCAAGAATAGATGGCAAGACAAGGTTTTGATCAGAGGCTGCATTGTTCCCTATCTCCAGGTTACATATATAGATTTCTTGGAATGGAATATGAGTGGAAGGTTGGAAAAAGTGTCAGGTATTGCACTAGTGCACTGTAGACGCACTGCTGTTCGTGATGCTGTTATCTAGTAGGCACATGCTATAATGAATGCCTCAACTGCCTCTGAAAAGCTACTGTAGTTTGAGATGATCAGGTCCCACCAAGTCCAGCAGTGACTGAATCTTTTATACGTGTAAACATTTTACTGGTATACAGATGGCATAACACATATGATGCTCTGGAAAGATTGGGTTGCAAATGTGCAAGCGATAGGGGCAGATATGGCAAGCAGCAGGAGCGGCTGAACAGAGAACAGAACGGCTAAGGGAACAGCACTATAGCCACTCAAGAGTAAGAGCAGGAGACAAGCAGTGGATTGACTAAGAGGTCAAAATGGAGAATACAGGCTAAGGTATGTAGGCTTATATACGTTAGAGAACAATAAGGCGATCTAGAATGGAAGCAAGATGGAAAACAAGAAGGCAGTGCAAAGCAGTGAAAGACAATAAGCGAGGCAGTGTGAGGCAACGCAAAAGAATAAAGAAAGATAGAAGAATGGAGAGAACAATAAGCGCAGCAGTACAAGGCAGTGTGTTGTGTGGAAACAAGGGGAGTGTGACAGCGCGGAAGAGAACAACAAGGATAACAATAAAGGAGATGAGATAAGATAAACCCAGACTTCACAACAGATTGTTGTTCTGCATAAAAGCATAGAATGAGTTGGGAATGAATGACCTGAAGCAACAAAGAAAAAGAAAACTATAGTCTGAAGACCTGTTGCACACAATTACAAGTTAACATTCTGCCAGTCAGGCTAACCCTAACCCTAACCCCAACCCCAATCCAGGAACCAATGTGATGAGGTGGCAATGGTAAGGCGGCAGGTGGTTGCCAGCAGATCAGATTTGCTCAATGGGATGATGCATGATAAACACTAGGGTGCTTAGAGAACGCACACAGTGGCAGACTGCAAGTGCGCATGAGTATGCTCAAGGAACGGACATGGCTCAATCAATAGATTCAATACTGGTGTTAGGTTCACGCCCTCGTCTCCACTGTATTTCTACTTCTCCAATACACTTTGTTTAGTCACAGTGCATTCGCAGAACTTGGGAGAGCCTCAGACCACCAGCACGAACACTACAGAGCGCTTCTCGCGTCTCTACATCGGTGTTTGAAACCATTGCCAGTGTCCGTCACCGGCGTCACGGTTCGATCACCTTCCCCACTTCCCCAAATTCCTTCATGTTCCTTTCACCGTCATCTGATCCCCCGCCAACGCAAACTTTGAGGATAGCCTTGATTAACTGTATATGACCTGGGTAATAGATCATCAGTCTCATGTCCATCGCACACCATATGAGAACGTCTGGGAATTGGAATTGGCGGACCTGCCTAGGCGCATTTCCACATCAATCCGCCAAGCTGCAGCCAAAGAAGTGCGCAGAACACCATTGAACACGGTCACCATCGCCACTAGCCTACGATCAGCAACGGGGCTGGCCCAGAAGGAACAAGAGGAACACTGAGAAGTAGTAGGGATCCCCACACCCCCCTCGGTCAATCTTATAGGTCTCACCCCACTCGAATGCCTCGAACTTGCACCAAAATCCGCTGCAGGGGCAGCAGGGCACCCTTGTTGAACACGTCATCAGCGTACCACCGCCTTACAAGCAGCGGGGATTGGTGGGAGGGGCACTGACGTGGTATGATTATATGTTCTTTGGGCCATCTTTGAGGCTTGAATGCTCTCACTACAGCTCTCTGGCATCTGCCTTTCACCTCGACCCTACCGTGACCCCCGCCGCTCTCTCGTCTCGAGCCCCTACCTCTCTATCAACCCTGGTCTGGCGTCGACCGTTTCCCACGTCCATTTCACCACGGGCAGGACTTTGAGGACAACCTGCCTGCGAGCGACGATATCATGATGGTACACGGCGGGGAGGAGAGCAATAACATGCGATAACGTCGTGCGTTATGGTGCCGTTCAACACGCTATTGCAACCAGTGAGCGTGGTTATGGTTGTGTCGCTGAATACCTCTTGTACTTCCACCGTCTCGTAAACATATCCTATTTGACTTTTAAAGTGACATCAGAAATATTTCCGGGTCTAATAGCAGGGCTTAATGGTACGTACTTACAATAGTCCATTGATCCAGATAAGTCAGTAAGTATCTTTGACTTCGATAAGCCACGTCCATCGTCTCGTGTAAGTTCGGAGTCCTAGGAAAAGGACAATAAGTAATGTCAATTAGTCTTAGCATATCACACAAGTCCAAGCCGTAAGACATGTCAAAGAAATCTACCTATTGGGCTGCTAAAACGGTACATCAGGTACCATCCTCCGCGGACATTCGAGCTGCTGGTACGTCATATTTAACATCAACGATGACCTCGTCGTCGCTCTCTTCCTCGATATGGGGTCCAGACGGGGGCTCACTGGCAAACCCACGACGAACCTTGCTATGCGAGTCCTTGCGGCCAATGTACTGCTTTGCAGCAGCGTAGAGCTCCTTCCACCAAGCGGTATCCTTGGGGTGCTAGTAAATTGAGTCGCCCGCTTGACCTTGACTGTGTAATCTTGATCTTCTCGTAATCGCCCCAGTTCTCTTCCGAGAAGTGTCTACTCTTGTCGTTGGGTGGGGGAATGACGTTGTCCCCAGTAAGCGCATACTCTAGTGCACGATGGACCTAAAGGCAGTCAGGAGCCGTACCCCGGGCTGAATTCACAAAATCCTAACTTACCGCTTGGATCGCCATCATCAGCGCCCCGACCTGTGGTGACGATAGAAGGGCATGTTATACGCCGTTGTAACTCGCTGTTCCACCCACAACGTGTGCCAGATGCTCGGCGAACGTCTTGAGGATAAGTCGACTGAAGAATAACCCACCCTGCTATGGTGGATAGGCCAGCCGGCACTGCGCACTGAAGATGCTCGTACTGACTTTTGGTGCAGGGTCCTCGCCGTTCCAGTCGAGGGCATCAATTCCTTTCCAGATGAAGAAGACCTTCTTGCTATCCCGGTCGTAAGGGTCACCCTTATCGAGGAGTAATAGAACCCAGTTTCGGCGATCTTGTTTCGTCTCAAGACCCCGTAATTTGAATTCGGCGTCGAGGGCTTTGACAGCCGCGGATGCAAACCGGTTTTTCCATGCAATAGCGAGGACGTGATTTCGGGCCTGTGAAGCCAGTGTGAGGTTTTAAAAGGCAGCAGGACCAGGGCTACGCACCAGAGCTTTGATAAGAATAAAAAGGTCATACTTCTGATGAACATGATAGACCGTCCTACTACCAACACAAAAGCTGCCCTCATTTCTCTTCAAAAGCTTTCACTCCGTCTCCAAAACGGGGTCTTCCAGCTCAGACCAGGGTGGCCGGGCGCCGACATGATCGATAATAATGGTCTTGAACACCGGCCAGGTTGATTTGGCTCCTAAGGGAGCATGCTAACACGAGCGCGATTGGAGCGCGAGGCTTTCCTAAACGGCTTGAGAGCATTCTCGACCGGCTCGATCTTGGTGATGTCCTCAGCCTGGATGGAGGTTAGAACCGGTATCAGTGATCGTAATGTCACTCACCTTTAGTGGACGATCCGCTGCTTGCATTGGGCGCTCGACCTCATCATCGTCTTCGTCGTCACCCACCAGCCCTCCTTCCTTGACGGCAACACCCTGGTCCTCCTCTCCTGATCCATCCGTAACTCCGTCGGTGTCGACATTGCTAGTGTTGATGAGAGACGAAGTTCGAGAACTGACGCTCGCGGTGGACGGTGCACGATTGCGGCGATCGCTCTTCGATCTCTTCTTCCTGTGTGGATGGAAATCAGGTTAAAGTGAGTGGACGTAATCGATAAGGACGTACTTTGCGGGTGGCTCAGTGGGAACGTCCATGCTGTCATCTGCCTCCATGACCGCTATTGCCTCACGCTGCATCCGAATCTTATCACGTTTGGCATCGCCCTTCTTCTTTTCCTTCTTTTCCTTCGTGTTCTTACTCTTCCTCTTGAGCTCGAGGGCGGTGTCGAATTCCTCGTCCTCGAGTTCGATGTCTTCGTCATCACTGTCGCCATCGCTGTCGTCTTCGTTGCTGTTGGGCTCGAAGTCCGAGCCAGAAGGACTCAAGATGTCTTAAGGTGGTGTCGTTTCGTCGGGAACGTCGTTTGAGTCTTCCCCTTCAGGCTCGTTCTGAGGATCGACGGTAGAACGGTCCTCTGAAGATAATGTCAGCTACTCAAAGGGGGCGCCTGTATAATGGCGGTCGGCACAAGGACGATCCAATCACCCGAAGAGACGAATGCCCGCCTTGGCTAGCCCTCTTGCGGGTTTGTACAGGGATGTTGGGGGCTTCTGTAGACTGCATATGCAGCGCCGGACTTGGTCTTCTGTCTAGCCAGTTTCTTTCGACCCTCGAACTCGAGGCGAGCAGCTTCCTGCTCACCGGGTAGTCCCAATTCCTTTTGTCGTCCTTTGCTTGCTGCTCTGGCAGCCTTTTCTGCTTGAACTTTTTAGAACTGCGAAGTCGAGTAGAAATTATGCTTTGTATTCGATACAGAGCTACGCTTAAATACACAAAATACGTCGTAAATAACACTGCCTGAGAGATAGAAGAAAGATAAATAATCATACAAAAAAGATATAGAAGATAAATTAATGAGGCCATATGTACGCTACTATGAACATAGCCTACTACTTGCGAGGCGAATCACAACAGAACGTCCTTCGACGAACGGCAATCGTACTTGGTGAGGATCGCCTTGTAGTCAGTGTTCTTGTTAGATTCGCGTGTTCTGCTCATTTGAGATTTGGTGACTTGGAGATGGTGGTGGAGCAAGATCAAGAGTGAGGAGTGACGCTTCGAAAGCCCGATGGAGTTTGATTAAACGACCCCCCGTGATACGAGGGGGGTTCAATTAATCGGACAACGTTTAATTAGATGTGTTTAAACGACTTTATGCAGTACCAGTAGGACAGGTGTGCCTTATTTCGCTCAACTGCATTTAATCACACCTCGAGCGCGCTACACATTGATTGAATGTTCATCGAATACCTATTGCCTCAATTAGGCACCGTTCAAACGCACAGGAGGTTAGCGTGAGACTATTTAATGATTAAAGATCTATTTTAACACCGTGGACATGCTACAACACCATGATTAAATGAGGCTCGTAACGGAACTGAACACTAGGAGGGTAGGACAACATCGTTTAACCAGGTGGGTTCCCTAATTAAACGAGGAGTTTGCCCCACCATGTCGCGCACGAGGCGCTCAGCGCGGGCGACAGATACGCAAGCCCTCTTCCACCCTGGGACGAGGAGCCAGGGTGAAGAGAAGGACGTACAACACCAGGCCGTTCCAACTCGTCTAAACAGGTGGTCCAGTACCGCCTTCAATCGTGCGTATGGCCCTGAAATGCTGGCCTGAAAATGTTTGCTCATCCTGTACCTAAATTGTCGGCTGTGTAGCAGGGTTTCAACAATTCTTTTTGAAGTATATGTGTAGGGCTACTGTGGGTACTGGGCGCGGAGCGCCAGAAAAAAATTAATACCCCGATGGGTCATTGACGGTGGTACGCTCATCGGCGAGACGTACAGCGCGCTCGTAGTGTGGACCGTAACCAGTTGGCTATCCCCTGTCCTGCAGATTAGATGCCATCTGCTATTGCTTTGTCGCAATCGGATATTGCACTCAAATTAGGAGAAATAGCGTGTGTTCCCTTGTGGGGGGTGTATCGCGCCCGAACAGTTGATAGTACTTGATACCTCCGGGCAGCCGGCAATTGCGCCTGAAATTGGGTAAACTCTGTTCTGGAAATGCCCACGTCGGCCAAGCACGAGGCAGCCAGGCTTGCCTAGCTGATGCAGCCCTGACGGAATCTTACTCTGGTGTCTGGCCATCATAAAAAAATTGGGTTGCAGAAACGGTTCGTATGCGAAGAAACGGAAAGATATTTGAGTTTCTGCTCGATCAGCATTTTCGGGTCGGTTCCCACAAATGGCTGGTCTGCCTGCGGTTGCGCTTCTGCAGCGTGCCCCATTTCTGCAGCGTCACCCATTTCTGCAGACTCGCCACGTCTGCGTCCGCTGTAGAGATGACCGCGCGCCTGAGCGCGCAGTCATCATCTTACTACCTACTATCGTTCACAGGACAATGAGATTACCGGTCAATGAGAATGTCACAACCCTGTCACACCACGCATAAGGGAATCTCATCAGGAGTTTGGGATTCCGAGCTGATGCCTCCACTGGAGAGACGAGGACACCGGATCGACTGGGAGGTAGGTCCGCGCACGGACGTCCACGGGCCACGGTCCGCGGGCCACCTCTAACAAGGCAAGGCGCCGTGGCTGTATTTCTACCGATAGGTCACGTATGGTGAGTATTTCGTTGAAATATAGCCTTGTGCTCCATACCCAGGAGGTTTCGAAAGAGGTTCTCGCAAGAGCATCGGAAGCCCGAATCACGGCGCGACATGATAAAGGGCTGATGAAGAGGTCATCTTTCTGCCTCTCCTAGCATAAGGAATCACCAGCAGAAGCTACGGTCTCGTTATAGATGGACCTTGGACCTGTATGCCTGCGAACCAGGGCTATTTTGCGGTAGCCAGAGCAGGGACAGGCAATCCTGATGGGAAATTCTGGCCCCTATCTCCTCGCTCACCCATACTCCCTAGGTGCATTACAAGGCCGGTGAGCGCCACCAATCTTTCGCGCTGGGTGTATTTGCGTACGGGCTTCGAAGGGTGCACTAAAATGGCCTCACAGGTAGAAACAGTGCTGTGGCCCGCGGCCCGCGGCCCTGTGGACCTGGGCCACGGCCGTAGCCCCCAATCGATCCGGTCTTCTGGTAGAGACTGATGAGTCTGATGGGTGTGACAGTCCTCTCCTGCCGATGGACGGCAAGCGTGACATCCCCTCGATAACCTATCCCCTACTTCCCCTCTGATTCTCCCTAGATAAAGAGCATTTTCGAGCCTTACAGAGTCATTATAAACGGTATGTCATTTTTCACAGCGACCCATCCCGTGGAAGGTGCTGAACTAGGAAGATTCTCATTCAGTGGTGATCTCATTGACCTGTGAACGATAGTAGTCGAACCATTCTTACTAATCGTTTCTAGGTTATGATTTCATTTCTTTCTATCGATTTTCTATCTTTTCGATCTTTTCTCCACTCTCCACCTTTATCGATAGCCGAGAGGCGCACGGACCAGCGCTCATAGGTATATAAACTCGTACCTACTGCCTGTATCTACAGCGAGGACGCACCATCCTCACTCAATACCATCTATTTGCTCTCATACGCACACTCAGGGCATCGGAACAACCGAGCCCCCTCAGAACTCGCCGGCGCACTTAGCGTCTTTACACCGCCAGCCTTGTTACCTTCTCACTCGGAATTTTTGGGTATCGGCCAAGATCACGCCCAACCCAAATGTATTAGAACCATAGTAGTAGATACATGAACTCTAAACCGCCGATAGGAAGACTCCGAGAGTAGTACAGAAACTACGGCACGGTTAAGAGCGGGAATGAAAAGAAAATGTCGACGCACCAGAAAAGTCCTGGCCTCTAAGCGGCCAAAGAGGCAAGATGGGCATTGAATAGCCGGAAGAAAGTGTTGACGCTGAGGCGAGAAAATTGACAGAGATGTACATAATTGAAAGCAACAGAGGTAGAACGACGCACCGGAGAAATTTATAGTCGAACGAGTGAACGAGAGGATCACGGGGAGAGGAATCGCCCCGGAACCCCAGGGAGAGAGTAAGACAAGCGACAAAGGTTGGTACGAGCCCAAGAGTGACAAGCCAGGTGCTGAGCTTCGAAGCGCCATGGAAGAAGTGCCCAGGAAGGAACAGGACTCGGATGGAGGGATGTCCGGGGCTGCCGGGAGGCGGAGGGAAGTACACACTGATTCAGGTCGTGAGAGGGGGACTAGATACGCGCTGGAGCGCACATCGCCTTCATGCTTCAGTGAGGCCTACAGGAACGTCGGCGCCCTCCTTGGCGTGGTGCTGGGGCATGGTTGCAGCGAAGGGAAACCCGGACTATTGAAATGGGCCGTCGCGGGTCTCTCCTAAGTGCAATCAGTAAGAAATGCATGGATAGTCAACAGATTCAGGCAGAGAAAACATGCTTGTCACTGCAAGCAAGGTCCTGTTTCCCAAGCCGGTATACGGCCGCGAAATTGTGTTCAGCGGTTTGATTTTCACCATCACTCCTTTGTTCTCCTTTGTTACGCAGGGAAAAACAAACCGCCTGCTGGTGTTTCCCCCACTGTTTCTCGGGTAGGGAAACAGGCGCTTTCTTGCAGTGTGTACCACACCGAATCCGACACCAACAACCGCGGGTCCTCAGACAACAATGCCTCTCCCACGAGCTCCCAGTCCAAGCCGTCAGAAATGAGCGCTCAGGCGTCGTCCACGGTCGCCTCGCTCAACGGTTTGATGGAGCAGGGCAGATTATCGAGCCCCCGGGTGTCTTGCGTTATCGCCGATAGCATACATCGAAGGTCGGTTCATGAAAGTCAATACGAGATAAGCATAGGCGAGCGGCTATGTGTCTTCCCAAAGGATGCATGGCAGGAGAGAGAGTGAGGTGGGGAGGGGATGATGGGGGAAGGGAGGAAAGAAAGAGTGGGCCGGACGCGTCGAGACTTGGTCGAGACGCGCTCCGTTATATGAGCGGGATCAGCAACGCACGGACCCACGTGGTTTCATTTAAAACCCCGCTGCGCTCGTTGCGTCCGACTGACTTCACCTCGTACCGCCATGATCGCAATGGCTGAGGGACATAGAATCCTGGGCGGTTTAACTCTGCTATACCCTACACACCTTCATTATTGTATTCTCTCCGCACAAGGGAGAAATCAAGCTCTGAAGGTAACCGTACGGTGGTAAGTAGCACCTCCATCGTTGCTCCATCGTCACCAGAGTCCCTAGACTCTCGAGCTCGCTTGACTTGGGAGCCTTGCCTTTTTCACCTTAAGTGAGTTTTACCTTCATTCTGGATACCTTCTACGCTCTACTGTTTCTATAGGCAATATATCTAACAGAAAAGGGGCATTTCTGCAAAAAATGGCTCAGCCGACCCGTTTCTGCAAAGAACGGTCAGATTTCGCGCGTATTCGGGTACGAATGCCTGAAGCGGCCCATAAGTGCCAACCTATGCCTCGACCGTCCGCATCTGCGTCGAAAACGGTAGGTATTTAGAGAATATGCTGATTACCTGCCAAATTTGCAGGGCTGTTTTTTATGATGTGATACTTGAATATCTCCCCTCCTCTCCCTTCTTCCCTTCCCTTTTGTACTTCCTGTTTTGGAAGTACGATTTATTTGTATTTTGCCTACAGACACCCGTACTAAGCCCGTTCGAACGCTGGAATCGTCTGGAGATCCTGGCGTTCGCGCTCACGTGCTGGTCCACGCTCGAGCTGCGACTCGGACAATTTACCTGCACACCCGCGACACGAACGATATTGAGACTCATGCCCATAGGACTCCACAGGGCTGCCATCTTCTCATGCAACCCCCCCGGCCGTAATCGACAATGCACCATCCGTCGGGGACTGACCATGCACAACAATGCGTGTCCATTGAACCCAGCAAATTGAATCAATATACGACCACCATCCGAACCGCCTCCCGACGTTACACGCTCCCCATCCCCCGATCATGACTTACCGCAACTCAACCCACCTCACTCCCCGAACCATCTGTCACCCACATCGCAAGTTGAAGCGGATGCTGAACGCCCTGTCCGGGTTCCGTCTGGCCTGTCAGTCAAGTATCACAAGTACCTGCCTGGTGGGCTCTTGTTCATTTTTCCATCTCCTTTCTCATCCTCATGTCGGAGTAGTTGCTCCCTGTGACGCGGACAGATTCCAACTTGACCCAGGTGCACCTCCACCACCCGCAACGTCCCGTCGACGTTGATGACATATTCTTTCCGTTTACTGGGGTGGAGGACACATTACTGGCGGAATTCACTTACAAGAAAGTACAGATGTCGGCCGGCCATGTCAACTACCTCATGACGTTGTGGGGAGCGCTTCAACAAAAAAAATGCGGGTGTCAGGGCGGTGGCGATCCACCATTCGGAGCGGCAAAGCACTTGTACAACACCATCGACTCGTTCCCTTACGGCGACATTCCATGGCAAGGCTTCAAGGACAAATACAACGGAGAATTGCCTGAAGCCCCAGCGAAATGGCAAACAGCTGAGTACGAAGTGTAGTACAGGGACCCGCTCGACGTTTTGGAGGTTGCGAATTCAGAATTCGCCGGAAGCATAGACTGGAGTCCGAAGGAAGTCAAAGATCGTGATGGGCGTTGTCAATACTGCGACCTCATGTCTGGAGAGTGGCTATGGGAGCAAGCAGTAAGCATGGAAATGTTGTTCATTCAATGGCTGCGACGGCTGTGCTGACCAGACTGTCTCTAGAATGAGCTCGCCAAGGATCCAGACCTTCATGGTGCGATGTTTGCCCCGGTTGTACTCGGCAGCGACAAAACGATTGTGTCAGTTGCTACTGGCAAAAACGAGTACTACCCCCTCTAAGCGTCACTCGGCAACGTCCAGTCACCTGCGCCGAGCTCATAAGGGAGCTCTGACTCTGATTGGCTTTCTCGCTATTCCAAAAATTGCGTAATATTATCACGCCTCCCCCTCATTCTGACGAGTTAGGTACAGCTTCCAGAGACGAGCAAGATGGCCCTGGACTCCGCAAATCTCGGCGCCAGCTGCGACACTCCTCGATCGCTCGGATCCTTCATTCCCTCAAACCATGGATGACAAATCCTCGTCTGACGAAATGCGGGGACTGATACTATCGATGGATAGTCTACGGGATAGGGCCGTATATTGCTGACTACCCCGAACAGTGTGTTCTTGCTTGCGTCGTTTCAGGGTGGTGTCCAAAGTATGCTATGATCCGTCTCCGAGAAATGCCTTCCTAACTCGACGCTTATTCAGGTGCACCGCCAAAGCTAGCGATCTCGATGAATCGTTTAAGACAGATGCTGCACCGCGCAGCCACGAGCACACCAACGCTGTCTCAGCAGCATGCGGTGGGAACGTGACGCGTATGTGGGAATGTTGTGGGATCATCGGGGACATTGTGGTACGTCTACTTCCTTTCTATTGATCAGAGCATATCATCTGACATTGGACTTCCTTTACAACCCACTTTCCACAATCTAACATCCATGAACTTCTATCGCCGGATCTCCTTCACCAGATTGTTAAGGGAGCGTTCAAAGATCACTTGGTGACCTGGGTGGTGGATTACTTGGAGGGGTTGGAGAATGGGAGGGCCTATGGGGCTGAAATGGATCGGAGGTGCGTGCTTCTCCAATGAATCCCATTCTTCTTGACTTATGCACAACTATAATTGCCGCTGCACCTCTTTTCTCGGGGCTGAGACGGTTCCCTGAAGGGTGTGGGTTCAAACAGTGGACTGGAAACGATTCGAAGGCATTGATGAAGGTATTCATACCAGCCATGAAAGGCCTTGTCCCCGGTGGTATGGTACGTGCAGCCGGCGCGTTCCTGGACTTCTGATACCTCGCCCGTCAATCATCCATCGACGAAACAACGCTCTCACGCATTGATGAAGCCGTTGACCGATACCACGCTGAACACCAGATCTTTACCGAGCTCCTCTATCTTGCGACTGGCTCATCTCCTTCCTGTGTTTGGGCGACAATTTACTCCCCTTGATCTTCATCATTCGTGTACATTACAGGCTTACAAGTTTTACTACGTCAACAAGTACATTGATTACCATGCTTTCTCAATAGCATCTTAGCTTTCTTCCTTCTTGTAATGAATTAGCGCTTGTGACAAGTCCGGCAATAAGTACAATCCAGAATAAGTCCGCATAAGGTACAAGATCTGTAGTTGAGACGCCCAGAACGTCACTATATTAGAATTCGTAACACCGCCTGTCTGTTTGTCAGCCAGTCTGTCGGTCTGCCGGGGTGTCCAAAGTCACTTGTCAAGAAGTCATTTCGTCTGTACCGCATTCGGTACGGCGGCACGGGTACCTGAGCGCCTGTATTGGACCATTTTACTCCAGACACTGACAGGACAGCCTCGGGCAAGCCGCTTATAGCGATCGATCGAAGACCTTCGCGAAATCGCCGGGCCCGCGGCCCCGCCCTATGGCCAAACCGCAAGGCGTCTCCCTCAGTAGAGGCCACTGCTTTCCTTGGTAGTGCTCAAGATGCCTTATGGCAACCCCTTCACACAATGAGATGATTATTCGGCCCCATTCAAGCGGTACGCGGAAGACTGACAACCTTCACCAGCGCCGGAAGCGATCAGGAAGCCGGAGTGAGTCCAAGTTTCCGAGAATACGAGCCAGAAACTGGGTGACTTTCCGTAAGACTAAGATATGTTTTTCGATTATTACACGCTCTCTTCGGAGCTCCAACCTGGAATATAACACTCATCTCAATAAACCGTAAGCGCTGAAGGTTGGAATATGATTAAACCTCGAATAGAAGCGCGGTATCTGCTTCCCCTACTCGCCCTCCCCCTAGGGTGTACTAGACGCCCTATAGAAGTCCTGCCAAGGCTTCCTTGTTCACTAGATGACCAACGGTCGCCCCCTTACTCATCGACTTTGAAGGGACTCAGTAGATGGTCAGGCGGTGCCTCGAGTGACTGTTGTGAGGTTCCGACCTCACACTCTCGCTGTAGAAACTGGTGGTCTGCTCTGGTGTTGGGGGGCTCCATAATTGCGTGAGGTATGCTTCTAACCGTACCTCAATTAGGGCTGAGGAGTTGGCCGAAGGCATGAGAAGCGTCAGTCCAACCCGAGACTGTCATGGAGGGGAACGAGCCGTCTCCTCTCACGAACTGCGGTTCAACAGCTTGTGTGGGAGGATCCGAGGTCGGATTAGGCAATTTCAGTTTATTCGAGCGTGTTTGAATCTATTCGGGGGGTCCTGACCCTACGAACAGATTCCGTTTTATTCAGACCCTCTCCCATCAAACTTCCAGCGCCCATGCCCCGGCATGTAGGCTTGGGACCTCTACAAGCGCCGAGATAATGCAAATCTATCTCAAAAACATATTTTAGTCTTACGGAAAGTCACCCACTAGAGTTCGGTCTGTTAGAAATACCCAACATACACTACATCATCCTAGAAGACTCTGCCCACCCGCCTCACTCTATATTCTTGCAAGCACAGAAAAATGACATCCCGAGGTACCATCTGGGTCCAGACGCTATCCTTATAATCCATTTCATTGAGCGGAGCATGCGCTTCGGTCACCTTTTTGCACAGAATGTTGAGTTTAGGTATGTTTGTTCGGCGCTACACGGCGTCCGGCGAGGATTACCATTCCACTCTGACGAGAGATGAGAAGGTGCCATGGGTGTACTTGGAGTTTTCAACGCATGATTTGGGCACAGAAAGACAGATAACACCTATTTCCTCTTATACTTACACTCGGGGCATCAGGACAACTGAACCCCCTCAGATCTCGCCGGCGCACTTCGCGTCTTTACAGCCACGGTGGCTAGTTTGGGCCAGTAGTGGCTCGGGAGCCACAGGGCGCGGATTTGACATCGAGTCGTGCAGCTCGTTCATGCCGCTTAGACGGCTGGGGACTGTCAGAAGCGTGAACCAGGTATGCTCCTCTTCCCTGTCTCAAAGCTCGAGAGGTAAGAGACCGGTTTAGAGGGTCGAAAAGAGACAGACGACAACGGCGGGAGCCAGGGGGATGCCAATTATTAGCCATGAGCGGCGGGTGGCACTGCGCAAACTCACTAATGCGATGGATTGATGTTCAGTGAAATACGCATACGTCGACTCCAGTCTGGTGCCAGGCGAACTCTAGGCGACATCCCTTACCAGATCCGGAGCGGGCTCATAAGGATTGCTGAGTACGGTTACGCGGTAACACGTGACCTCGGCGGGACCGTTCGTCTCACCGCCGTAAACCCTACTTATGATGACTGATGCCGTCACACAGATGCACAGCCTCAACCAGGTCAAGGGGGCCGGAATGTGGGGTTGCCAGAGGGAGGAGGGAGTAGGCAAAGCAATTGCGCAAGGCAGGTAGGAGCAGGGGGAAGCAGAGGTTGTCATGATTGTCGGAAGTGTGGATCTTTGGAATGCAGATGGGGCGAAATGGTCAAGGGGTGGGGGACAAGGGCATTCGAGTACTTCCGCAGTCGACTGATGCACTGGTCGCACGACATTAACATAGATATAGTGGCTTGTGTTCAACACAGGATGCCATATAGGAAACAGCCCTATTACGAGGTCGATGGGGAGCAAGGTTTTCCGCAAGGAGAGCATGGCGCGTGACAGCTTGGCGGCCTGAGCTTATTGGGTATATAGTCGGGGAATACACTCATCCAATGCTGCTTGAAGGGCAGGAAGATGGTCTCTTGCGTATAACGCCATGAAAACCAGCCAGCTCATGAGGGGAGGAAAGAAGGGACGATGACGAACCACGCCCATGCCACGAGGTTTTTTGTCTGGGTTTCAATCGGAGATGATATCTTGATTATCACGTGCGAGGGACCGGGAGCGGCCCGGGCTGTGCTCGCTGGTCGACGCTGGATCTAAGACTCCGACAGTGCCGTCCAGGACTCAAACAGCCTGCTCTGGAGAACCCCACCCCGAGCCCACCTGTCTCGTCAAGGGCTGACCTTTGCGAATTGTGGCTTCCGGCCAGCCTTGCGCTTCAAGAAGGCCCCCTCCATCTCCCTCTCTGCTCCCCGCATTCGAACCCTTTTCCCGATGCTTGTTTCCGGTCGTTTGCTTGTCGAATTTCGCGACGTGATTTCAGAACGTGCGTGACAAGGTCAGATCAAAGTGCGACACTCACCAAGGATGGATCAAAAATTGCATCGATAGTCTGCGGGACAAACCGCGTCACACAGAAACTGGATTGCAGATCCACCAGGTCTATGCAGATCCGCTTAGGTCTGCACAGGTCTGCCCAGGTAGCAGATCCGCATTGAAATCAATATCTGCTGACTGTGCAGATTCGCGTATATGAAGCGGATCTGCTAAGTGGTGCTGGAAACTGAGAAGCATGCATGTCGTACCTGGGCGCTATCTGCGTGGAATCGGACATACATCGTTGCAAATGGTATCCATATATATCATTACTACGCGACAATACGGTGTACAGTTACACTGGGTAGACAAAGCAAGCCCAACAGTCCTATGATCACGCCCCGCGTGAACGAGGAGCGGATGGAGCCTAGCAGGAGCAGCACTAGAGGACGCTATCGGTCAGAAAGGCAGCTCAGATATCGAAGCAGAGCCGCTCACCTCAAGTCCGTCCCCCAACGGAGCATCCACCCCTTGGCAGTGGCGCACTCGTAAACCCCTGACCCAGACTCAACCATCCTTCACGATTCCAAGCCTCAACGGGGGTTACGATCCAGCGTCTTGGTTGTACGCGTGGGTCTTATCGTAAGGGGCGGTGGGGAAGAGTTGAGTAAGGGAGTGAGAGGGGAGGACGGAAGGGGGATGATGGGGGAAGGGAAGAAAGGGAATTGGGGGGATCGCGTCGTCGACGCGTCGGTTTAAATGCGCGATACGTTCATTCTCGTTCGCACTACCTACCCAATACATCCATTCCATCTACCGATCATGGTGCGTTCGCAGCAGTTGGGAGGACCTCGAAACCCCAGCACTAAGAATACAGAGCGTATTTTGCATCTCTACAACGCACAGGCCAGCTCGTCGTCCGTCCATCACCCGCTACCAATCTTCGTAAGTCTTTCACTTATGTGAAACCTTAGCGCGGAGCTCAAAAGGTTCGCGCTGAGCTTCTCGCAATGAGCGCAGCACACTCTTCTACCCCTACTCGTAACTCGGTTTCACATTCGTTTCCGGCCAAAATCACTGAAAAGGGCCGGCGAGGATGAATGTAAAAACGCCTCGCCATAATAACGATTGTACTTCATAGTCATAGACCGCTCTTGTACAGGTTGAAGTTACATTGAATTCTGCACTGATCATTGATAACGCTGGGTCAACATATTTCTGGGGTATCTGAAGTGAAAACAGGGTCTAGAGGTCCGTTGACTAGCAGATATACAGCCCCAGAACCTCCTTTGGATCTGGCATAATGGCGATATTCGTCATCTGTCGAGTCAGACCAAATACGATGGCCGTCGCACGCTGGAATCCAGTAAACTGTTCTGAATACTCTGATCCATAAAGAGCACCTTATCTCCTTGAAAAGCGACCTTCCCAATGTCCTAGCCCAGTTCAGCCATAGACCGAAGAATTTGTGGCCCTGTTTCATAAGGGGGTGAGACGATCTACAAGCCGTTCTTTCTGGGAAGAACGATTGGAATGTCAAGCACCAATCCGCCATGCTGGCGTGTTTCCACGAGCAGGTTCTGAAAATAACACCTAGATTCTCGTGGTTCAATAGATCTGGGTCCTTGAAGAGGTACTCCCCTTGCTTCAGGATGACGCCGGGTGCTGCGGCAGAGTATATGTCTTCGAGGAACAGAGCAAAAACGCGGTCGACGAAAGGGCGAATTAGAGGTGATTCCATGGATGAATCTCTGGCACCTCCTGGAACAGCGATTCCGGCGTATTCGCCTGGTGTGATATATAAAGGAGTCGGCTGGGCATTTCCGAGGTAGGGAATACTATCCCTGACTGGAAGGACACCATACGGCGCAGGGAGCATCGGGCGCTCAGTAAGAACGTCACAGCCCGGAGAGGTCAGCAGAGCAAAAACCGCCCCTGGGTTGTCACCGACGTGTTCGATGAAGTCCAGCTCACTTCCCGAGTCGCTCCTCTGTCTCCCATTATTGAAGAAAGGACCGCATCCATCCTCTCCAAGGGATAGCTCCTGCAGACAGATAATGCCAGACTCCCAGTCGGTCGGAGGAAAGGAGGGAATGGTGTCCACATCCTCAGTCTGGTGCAAAGTGTTGATAAGCCAATGAACCGATCCTAGCACCAGCATTTGCTCCCAATGCAACCTGTTATTGCGCCGCGCTCCGTCCCGAAGTGCAGCCAACACCTTATCGATTGCGAAGCTCCTGAGCCCACGCCATAACCTATGGCGTTGATATTCAGATGAAGCCACTATAGCATGAAGATACAGGTTACATACCATATATGTCTGGTTTCGAACACGGAGCAACTCTTCCAGATCCATTCCGAACATGGAGAAGATAAGGCCATGTCTGCGCCACACAAAGGTGTTCGAACGAGAGCCCTGGAAGTGAAATGGGTCCGCACATCGCGGTAAAGCCTCGCTAGCTTGGTGAGAAAGGTAGAGCCACCTTTCGTGTATTCGAGTGTGTGGTATGCATTGATTCGCGTCGTTGAGTGCACAGTCGGATCCACCACGTTGAGGGGCATGTCCGTCACTTCAAGCTTAACGTATGGACTGTATCCCGGGATGGGAAATATGCGGCATGTGGAAAGGTCGAGCATGTGACTGAAGCAGTATATCTCGTAGTTGAGATCCCAGATATCCAGCTTTAGGCCAGTCAATTGACGATAGACATCTTCATGATTGTCCGTGTTCCAGATGACAGACTTGCCCTCGACTCGGGCTTCCAGGCCAACATCGACTTCCCACGATCCGCCTTGCTTAACGTCGCAGAACGCCGTCGATGGGGAAATCCCCTTCTTTGTAAACAACTGAGATAAAGCCGAGACCCTTGTGGATCGATCGAAGGAGTGGAATGACGGCTCTCCGTCAGGTAGAAGCAGATGGAGAAATCTGATGTCTTTCATCCACGAGACTCCATGTGCGATTGCTTGACGTTGAATGGCCGAAGCCAGGAGGGCGCTCGCATTGGGAGGGAGGTTACCGGGCTCGCTTTGCTGGCTTGTGGCAGTGGAAGTGGGCCTGCCTTCCTGAAGAGAAGCGATCGCAGAGGCTATGACAGCGTCCCAAAAAACCAAATGCTGCTCCTTCGTCAAGCCTTTGACGGAGCGAGTAGGATCGTGGAGCTCTGGAAAAACGATAATGACGGAGTCTCGAGGGCTAAAGCGTCCTAGCAGGGCATTTGGGATCGTGTGAAGGGGTGCAGTGTAGGTACCCTGAGCAGGCGTTATCTCAATAGGTCCATGCAGACTGCAAAATGAGCATACCCTGCTGTTTGTAAAGGAGTGGTACATGCCAACATCTTCGTCAATGACTCCGTTGCGTGAAAATGTGTCGTCTAGTATCAAGTTCCTTTCCCGAACAAGTACCTCGGCCGAAAGTCCGTATATCGTGCCGTAGAAACGTCGTATGGTCTTTTCGGGTGCCTCCTGTGCCTCCTGTGCTTGGGTTCTAGTAAGGGAAAACCGGAATTGAGGCCCAATACCACATAAGACTAGCGAAACGAGCTCGGGCCAGCGTTTTTCATCATGCAGTGACCATGCCATGTTGACAAGATCGCCAAGTGTACCTTTCATTGTTGGCGGTTCCGAAGGTGCACGGACGACTCAGAAAAAGATCTTGTGGACTGTACGCGATGGAAAAGAGGAGTGGGCTGTTGGGTTGGTCGGCCGGAGGAGAACGATATCTGTCCATTTTATAGAAACATCATTGACCTGTTCCTTACGCTCAGAAACCCGCGGCAGAGGCTGTGCGTGGAAATGTCCTCAGCCAACTATCACAGCATGATGCAGAAACATACCACGAGTCCGCGACCCGCGGATGAAGTCCCGTTACAGTTGTCTGACGTTTGGCGACTTTGGCGGGCCCTTCCCGCAACACAAATGTCGTCAAAATGACTACTTCATCATTCAGCTGATGGGCGTCCCATGTGAACACTCCATGCCTGAGTGGACCTCTGCTTGCCACGATTATCGACTCACTCATACGTAGCCTTGATTCCCTTGTGCGAGGGAGAGTATATCGCGCTTCCGGACTTCATCAGAAAATTCAAAGTGTACCCATGGCATCATACCCACGAGGGTTAGTCGCGTATAGTCTAAGCGATTCTATTTCAGAATCCATTGGACCTGCGGATCAATGGAACTTCACCGTACCTTCACCTCCCAGAGCTTTTCCTACCATTAATATCTGAGAAGAAGAGCACCCCAAAATCTAGAACACAGTCATACGATGCATGCGTATCGCTTCCATTCATTAAGGTTCAAAGGATATACAGATATTAGACAACTTATCCTTGGGAGTGCGAACCGGGTAGCGACCACATCCGCGTTTAGATTGGGTTATTCGAGTTCAACATCTACCAAACGCTTGGCACAGCACCACGATCAACTACCAGACGACTTACATCGTGGATCTGGGTGGAATTGCACAAAACCCAAACCTCGATGAAGCGTTGCGAAGATCTTACCGACCACTCAAACCTTCGCATTGGATGGCATATGACGAAGGGTCTGTGCGTGCGTATAAATATCACTGATTCCGTTCCATCACCTGGACCTTAGAACATTCAACAGCACAAAAACATGGTCAGCAGATGGGATAAAGCTCTGCGTCATAGATACGGACAAGGCCGCGTCGGATCGAAACGTCGCGTCACTACTGGTAGAAGGTCTCGTGCTTACTGGTGTGTTTCACGAGAGACAATAAGTTCCCTCCACTTTCTCAGAGTCCTCTTGAGCGAGTGCTCGATTTCACAGGCGGTCGCCAGAGGTTTGCACCCTCCTCAAGTAGACCTCTGAGCTGGGAAGGGTTAGTATACCACGAATGAAGATTAAGCTGTGGCTTCAATAAGGTAGATCATCAGGGGAGCGAAAGTCGGACTGGGTGGCACGCGAGACTCCCTACAGCTTTCAAACACTATAATCACCGACACGCCGAAACCAGTTTGAAGTTTTGCAGGAGAAGCAGGGCCTCGGCCCACTCCCGGATAGCCGGATATTCACTGTAATCATCACGCTTTACCGGGCCGATTCGGATGTTTTCCCATGGATGTGATTTTAAGATGACGTGGGGGTTACATCATTTGCGCCCGAGAAGCTCTCTCACAGGCTCTGCCTGCTTCAGCCGCAAAATTTCATGCCCATCGCGGTCCGGACCATCGGGCTATACTGTGACATAACCTGAGGCATTATGAGGCGCGATGAACGCAGCATTCCAATGACAGATAATGTAGGAATGACAAAAAGTGATGAAATGTTATAAGTACGCTCCAAAAACTGCGTTTCCAGTCCTGTTTTCACCAAGCATGCCCACCCACACGATCCACTCCGCTCTCATAAAACTGTTCCTGGCAGTCGACGGCTCCCCATGGAATTTTCCTGGTTGGCAGGACATAACAAGTGTCAAGTATGGGTTGTTTCCGGACGACGACTCTCGACTCCCTCATGGGTGGTCCCGGGACAAGGCAAAGGAAATCATGAAATACTTTCGCGAATACGAGCAGCTAAGAACAGAAGACGACAAGATCAAATTCGCGGGCATGCAGCGCCGAATCGGCAATGATGTGATTCCTGGACGTGCGTTATGGAGGAAGTGGGTTACTGAACGCTATAGTCGAGATTGGGACATCCACGGGCGAATTGCTGAGGTTATTCAAGAGATCGAGCTCCATCCCTTACAGCTAATGTCGGCCTGTTCCGACTTCAAGAATTTTCCAGGGGCTGCATCCTATCTTCCGGCCGCATTAGACTCGATTGCCATTGCTCTGTTCGGCGAGGACTGCCTTGATCAAACTGGCCATCTCCAGAGGCAATTACGCGACCCAACGCTGATCCTCGCTCAACGAACCTGGGAGCAGCTCCGTCGTTCCCATTTCAGGGACGTCAAGCGCTTGTCAAAACTTGAGTCAATCATGGAGAACACACTGCAGGGTATGCTCCTAAATTTGCCTCAGAGCAGAGAGATTTACTGAGGGATCCAGCACTGAATAACGGGAAGGCGACAAAGCGCAAGCTAAGTGCGGCTATCGAGAATGTAGGAAAATGGGAGACCCTTGCATCGAGCTACAGCAGTGAGGAAATGTTCAGCAAGATTCGCCATTTTAGGGGAGAAGTAGATAGAATCGTCGAAGGACTGGGCTTCCGCCCAAAGGTCCGGGTTCCTCGCCCACAGTCCCGTGAGTGTCTCGGAAGCAAACCTTCAAAGCTTATTATTCACGCCATCCTCAAGCACTCACTTCGGTTACGGATGATATGCTTCGGTCACTCGCATCAGAAGAGGATGTCTCCGAGCTCGTATACCTATACGACTCGTATTTCTCCTTCGAATCTATGGACGATGGCTCCTCTCTGGCAGTATCACCGCACATCGCTCTCTCATTCCCGGAGCCTGTGGGGGGTGCTGACCCCGGGGTAGAAGTGGAGGCTGGAATGACGATTCAGCAGATGATGGATAATCTCGGATTCGTCGATAACCTACCCTTTATGTTCAACTCTTCTCGC
Organism: Coprinellus aureogranulatus; assembly: GCA_027627275.1. Classification (NCBI taxonomy): domain Eukaryota; kingdom Fungi; phylum Basidiomycota; class Agaricomycetes; order Agaricales; family Psathyrellaceae; genus Coprinellus; species Coprinellus aureogranulatus. The sequence goes on along the minus strand of JANDKE010000070.1, from coordinate 19,855 downwards.
AACATAGACGGGTACCACTTCTGGGACAAGGCAGAGAAGTCAAAGAAGGAGGAAGGGTCGGTGGAGAGGTTCACTCTACACCGCCACCAAATATCCGGCGTCCATGCGATTATACGGAATATTTTCACCTCGAAGGCCAGCGACTCACACAGTACGGGAGTGTTGTGTGCAGATGAAGTAGGTCTTGGAAAGACGATTCAGTCTATCGCTGCGGTGGCGGTTCTGATGGATGTGGTCACGCGCCAGAGCAAGGGTCTACGACTACCCCCCCTAGTAGGTACGGATGGTTTGATGTCAAACTTCGTTATTCATTCGTTGCTTACTGGGACCTCAGAGAGCCGACCATTCATTAATCAGCATAACCCACTCCCCAGCCTTCCGATACTCGTCCTGGTGCCAGGGACCTTGCTAACTCAATGGGAAACAGAATTGAAGGTAGCTTTGAAGCCTCGATGCGCTGACCTGATGGTCTACGGCTCCGGCCATACGAATCATAAGGAATTCTGGTCGTCGGATGGGATATATGCCTCTTCAAATCACCCAGAGCACCGCCGGATTATTTTGGCGTCGCATTCGGTGAGTACTTGAGCTATTACATCAGGAAGATTGCTTAGGAGGATTTTATAGGCGATCTTGCAAGACTATGGACTGCTGTATAGCTCGGGGCGAACCAAGGGACGTGGTAAGCGAGGTGTTTTGCCCTGGGAACCGAAGGCAGCCCTTCCAGGACACGAGCTCAATAAGCCAGGGACTCTTTTCTGTAAAACTTATCTGGCAACTATCGTAGACGAAAGTCACGAGTTTCGCAATAGTGGACCTCGCCACTCCGCCGTGCTGCAGATCCTTGACCAAAGTCTCGTACGATTGCCGTGCACTGCAACACCTCTCCAGACATCAACCAAGGTACCGGAGTAAATTCTCTCCTCACCGTGTGTCTCCTCACATTATGACAGGATCTCGCAGCGATGGGACGCCTGACAGGCGTTCCATTCTTTTCACGAAGGAAATGCTCCAGCAAGAACGCCAAGATTCGGCTGATTTGCGACGGGCCAAGTTGGATAAAGACGAAGAGGATTCGAAGGAATCAGACCCAGTCCAGCTCCTCCAAAACGAAATCTCCAAACGGTTATTCATGTCTTTCGATGGACGTGTGATTAGGAGAACAGCGAAGAGCAAATCATCCGACGGTGAACCGCTAATCAAATTGACAAATATGAAGATAAAAAAATGCCTCATCAAACTTTCTGGTCGAGAGTACAACTTCCTCGAGGCAGTGAATGAGGCTAGCCTTGACGCGTACGTAGTACGTTTGGTTGAAGGCGAACGTTCATGACGAGTTGAATAGCGCTTCCACTGCAAACAGTCGAAATATCCGATCATCAAGGTTCTACCTGCAGCACCGAATGGGTGTGTCATTTGCCCGGGAACAGAGCGAGGATGCAAATGGGGGAGATATCCCCAGGTTCGATTCTCTTGATTCCTGGTACCCCGTCATGTCGACGAAGATGGATACCTGTGCTCGGCTGGTGCAGCATGTCCTGTCTCGAGATGATGCGGCACAAGTTGAGTTCGAAGGGGGCTGTGGTGTCTTCCCGCTTCCGGCAGACGTTGATCCTCAAAGTCCGCATGTGCGGACCAATAAGGTCATCATTTATCAGGAGTTTCCTTTGTTTCGCCCGTTGCTGCAGAACGTGAGAGCATATGTATCATCATTGCTACGTTGAGGCAGGTACTAACTCTGTTTCAGATTCTCACATTGTACGGAGTGAGGAGTGTATACATCGATGGCAGGACATCCTACGAAGGACGGTCTGAGGTCATCCGAGAATTCCGCAGCAATCCCAATTGTCGCGTGCTTATATTCTCCCGGGTCGGAAACGTTGGGCTCAATCTGACTTGCGCTAATACTGTCATCTTCCTGGTAAGTGGCACGAAAGCCGGTGTAATTCTTGCACTCAAGGATATATAAGGATCAACCGTGGAGTGCCCAGGACGAGCAACAAATTAGGGGACGTATACATCGCCATGGCCAGAGTAAAGATTGCATATCATACCAGCTACTAGCGCTTGGAACAGCGGACGAAGTGCTCGCGGGGATATCGGAAAGCAAGAGCAGTATGCTAACTGCTTTCTTCTCGAGGGAATCATCACAAAGTAAGCTACAAGCTCATATCTGTGTCTAGTGTTCTGACAGCATTCAAGAGCTATTGAGTGTTCTACGGGGCCATGTTCTATCAGACGAAGGAGACATAGCTGACAACGCGGAAGAAACGAGCAGGGGGAAAGTGGAGAGATGTGATTCTGCAGGCACAAGCGCGCGACTTTATCCAGCATATGCGACCTCTCCATCTCCCGACACAAACGATGAACTGAGAGGGGAAACTCTGGCTGTGGGGGGTCATGCCCATTTTAACACTGATTTGAGCGCAGGTGCGGGAAAGACAGGGGAAGAAACTTCGGCGCATGTCCCTTTCTCATCCAACAAGGCCACACACGGAGTGACGGTCGAATGCCTCCAGACCGCTGGTGTTCCCCCTCCCACTTCCTCCTCAGAAGGACCCAGAAATGAATCGTCTACCGAGATCACGGCACCATATCATGCGGAGCGTGTACTGCAAGCCTCCCTTTCTGGAGGATCTCACCTCTTTGATGCCCAGGATTCCGGAATATCGCTCTCATATTCCCTATCACGAGGCGTGCGTGCACTTCCGGATCCACTGACACCGGAGATTTTCCCCCACACTGAGACATACACCAACCGTGGAACCGAGGGGTCTGCCCTTTCAAATGTTGGCTCGAATGAAACTATCGAAGACAAAAACGCGGAAATGCCGATGGTTATCTCCCCAACTGTGGCTTCTTCCAGAGGATTGACAGAAGGAAACTCCCACGCCGCGGACCTTGGATTGCCCTTGGAGGCTGTCGTACGAGACTTGGGGGGATACGCATCGCCTAACACGCTCTCTGACTCGCCTCATTCTATTCGGGAATCTATTTCTGCTGTAACGACAGGTTCCCATCTTCCGGGTGGTGAGCGCAATGTGGCGCCTATGGGAAGCATCCAAGGCTATACCTTCCACGACAAAGTGCCTGATCAGTTGAAACTACTGCCTGTTTGCAGGCTCAATCGAGATGGGAGTCCTTCATTTGGTAAGCTCTCCATGCTTTCCTTAACAAACTGCCGCCTTATGTGATCCCCAATTCTGGTAGACCGTCCAGCTAATGACACTGTAACAGTGTCACAAGATAGATCAAATATATCCCACGTAGTAGTCCATACTGATTCCACAAGTGCTGTATCGCCTCCCCCAAGGAAGAAGCGCAAGGTGTCACCGGATGTGGAACAGCCTTTGGTCGAGGAAATGAAACAACACGAAGAATCGAGCTTTAACATCCCAGACGCACTCGGGATGCCGCCGCCAAACGTATCCACAACGTCCCGCCACTTGAAGCACATCAAATCCCTGGCACCCGCGAAACCCACCCAACAATCTGCGGGGTTGTCTACCAACCGCAGTGCCTTGGTTTCTGGCGACTCTACTGCACCACCCAAACCCAGAAGCTCAACAGCACCGAACCATCGCAAGCCATCAATCTTCGCTCCTCGAACTGGAAGCTCGGGTATACGCCTTCCTTCAGTGATCGTATCCGCTAAAGAAGCGAATCCATTCCGAGCATCGAGGAAGGGCAAAGAAAGGGCACCTTAACGCGGGAGGCCCACCACACGTTCGCCCTACCATGGAGGGAGGGGTGGCGGCGGGATAACCGTCCGAATGCAACGAACTTGTGTCTAGCAATCTGAAAGGGTTATGATGTCGGCGTCGGAACCGGATATTCGGATATATACACCATTTCTTGTATACTGTTGCTCGTCGTACCGGAGTCATCTAAACAATTACGAGAATTTAAGCCGTGCTTCGCACGGTTCGTAGGCTTCCCGGTTTCCTGAACCCCATAGAATGCCGTGGTTTGATTTTTTCTTGCGTTCTATGTGAATCCTTATGCGTGTGAGCCCTGAATTGGCGTAGAAGCGAAGGGTGAACCAGCACTCACGATTCCGATTCCCCAGGTAGCTAGGACAACTGCCACGGCATCCCTTAACGCGGGTGCTAGCTCTACTCCGTAGCCCTGGCATTTACTGGGCACAGACAGCCTGTGAGCCGACAGCCCGTGAGTGTGAGTCACAAACAGCTGAGCGTATAGATAGTGCTCCGTGATTAATTAACTAACGGCTAACGCCTCCGCGTACGTGCATCTGTTCCGCGAGTACTCGACGCTCGACGCTCGAGCCCTTGCTCAAGCCCTCCACAGTTATCACCCGTCGAATTCGGAATCTATGCTTCCCAAGACCGTTCCCCGTATGTTGTACCAAGCATGAATTAAAATGACTGAGCGTTGGTATCGAGCATCGCACAGGCTCAGCAAAGCCAACGTCAGTACCAACCCAAATCGAGTGCATGTACCCCTACATTCCGTCCACATTCTCCTGTGGGTCGAGGTAGAACAGGGTCCTGACAATAGTCGGGAAGGAGTTAATGGCGCAGTTCGAGGGTGCAGAGTCTCAGGTGTAGAGATGACCGCGCGCCTGAGCGCGCAGTCATCATCTTACTACCTAGCCGATCCATTCTTACTAATCGTTTCTAGGTTATGATTTCATTCTTTTCTATCGATTTTCTATCTTTTTCCATCTTTTTCTTCAGTCTCCACCCTTATCGATAGCCGAGATATCGAGCGCGTGCTACGCACGCGCCCCCATACCTATATAAACCCCTACCTACTACCTGTACCTACAGCGAGGACTCACCATCCTCACTCAATACCATATATTCGCTCTCATACGCACACTCAGGGCATCGGAACAACCGAACCCCCTCAGAACCCGCCGGCGCACTTCGCGTCTTTACATCTGGAGCCCACCGAGAGGGGGTTCCAGGCTTTCATGCCCGTCATCTCTGGCCTCTGAGGAGGTCCTTCATCAACATCCCACCCTGCGCGGTGCGATCTTTCACCGAGCAGCGAGGATCCGTCCTGTCAAACACCACATTTTCCTCAAGTCAGCCTCGATCTACGCAAACGTATCCCGAATCGTCAAGATCTCCCCCGCTCCGCAACCCTAACCCACGCTCGCCCACACTTCGGCTTCGAACGTCCCCAAATCGCAATGTCCGCGTCCAGCAGTCGTGATGCAACGTTCAGGTTGAGCGATTTACCTCGACGCGGTGATCGTGAGGCACCGAGATGGGACGGTAGTCCTTTCGCTCTGCAAGACTTTCTCGACGACTTCGAGGACATGTGTCGGCAGTATCGAGTACCCCAGGAGAGAATGGTCGATGCTCTGCTGCGAATCGCACCGAATTACGATACACGTGCATTCTGGAAGTGCCTCGCGTCCGAAAGGGAGTCAGAACCATCATGGATCGAATATCGCAAGTTGTTAGTCAAACTCCAGGAGCGGATGAGGAACGTCGCTACACTAGAGCAGACCTCTCCGATCTTGTAGTCAGATACCAGTCGATGTCGAATATGTCGATGGATGACTTCAGTGGCCTATGGACTCGCTTCTATGCCATCTCGCAGTTCCTACAATTGCACGGACGCCTATCGGAAGCAGAACGATCCAACAAGCTGCTTGGATGCCTCCCCATACCCCTTCGAACTCGCGTCAAGGCCCAACTCCGACTACAGTACCTTCGCCACCACGCTGAAGACCCGTTACCGCTGAAGGAGGTCTACGACGTCATCGTATTCGTTCTCTCAATCGCACAGGAGCGCTTCGAAGGCGAGCTCGTTCCTCGCACACAGAAGACATCGTCCATTGAACAACACCAATCAGGACAAAGAGAACAGCTTCGCCACTCGCTGAGGGAGTCGACAAGAGAGCCCTCCATGTCCATTGAGAGGATCAGCGACACACTCAAGAGCTTTGCCAAAGAACCAGTGGACGTCAACCGCAATACCGGTGCGATCGCGAAGCCCAAACCCATGTCGTCCTCCCGGTCGTTCAGCCTTCGACATGAAGTCTCCGTAACTCAGTCGCATGGCTCCGGGGAGCCAAATCGCTCTAACTGCCAAGACGTCTCTCAGGGAGACGCCGACGAATACGAGGGAGAAGATATTCCGTTTGTGGAAGCCACTCTACTCAACCAAGTTCGCCGCGTTCACAGAGCTCGAGACCTGCTCAAATCCGCTCGTCCTCGTAGCGCCATAGGCACAGAGTCAATCGTCAATTCGAATTTGGAGAGCCAAGTCCGTCGGAATTCGTCCGCATCGGTGAACCTCGTCGCCAACTATGTCGGAACGGTCTCGGGAGAGGCAATCGAACACCAACAAGAGCCTACCACCCAATCGTCACGCCACGGGCAGGGAATCGCCCCTGACACCTCGCACACACCCGGCAGCCCGGACAACGTATACATCGAATCGAACACGCTCGTTCCCATCGACTCCGAGCAGAAAGTCAGACCAGAGCACAATGGAGAGATGGCTATAGCAGTCTCTAAGAAGCTGCGCACAGTCGATTCAAAAGCAAGCTATGGCGTACATTCGTGACATTTAATAAATCCCCCTCAATTTACGTTTTTCCACACAATTTTGTCTGTTTGGACGTGATTTCCCCTATCTTGACGGATGGAGGTGAATCCCCACTTTCCATGGCAAACCCTCAATTTACGAGTGCGCTCCTCAATTTCGGAAGGTACGCTCCGCAACTTTAGTAGACACCCGCAACNTTCNNTTGTACTATCTGTCAATAGCCTGTGTAGTATCATGATACTCTCCAGGCAGAGACACGGGGCTAACCCAAAGACGGAGCCAATGCATTCGTCGAGACCGGGCCTTTCATTACCTCGATCGCACGCATCTGTGTCACTGGTGGAGAGTCTCGCGGACGGCAGTACATGAGGCACTGGTGGTCGGACCTGTCGGAAGTTGGNTNCTGNNTGTATCGANGCATCTGAGAAGGTAGAGGTCACTTCATGTGAGCATGAGCCCTGGGTCTTAGACCTCCAGTGCGCGCCAGGACACCTGAAGAAGTCGACGCTTCCAATCCCGCGACCTCCAACGGACACTCGCCGTCCATTGTCTCATGTTAAAGGACCCACTCTTCAATCAAGAGTCGTCGCATGGAATACCTCGCTTGATACCTCACCTACCACTTGGATATGATTCCGGTGCTTGGGACTGAATATGTCCATGGCCTTTCTCATACTGTACTCGTCCCTATCGCCCTGTATGTTCACTTAGTCACGAACTACACATGCTTTGTGAATTATAACCACTGGGCACCTGTTAGATGTACAGTGAAGTCCTTCCGGTGCCGCAGCGGTGGACCGCGAAAGTTGCGGGTGTCTACTAAAGTTGTGGAGCGTACCTTCCAAAACTGAGGAGCGCGCTCGTAAATTGAGGGTTTGCTATGAAAAGTAGGGATTCGCCTACATCCGTCAAAATAGGGGAAATCACATCCAGACAGTCAAAATTGTGAGGGAAATCGCAAATTGAGGGGGATTTATTAAATGTCACGAATGTACGCCATATGAATGCGACTAACCGCACCTACTAATGCAAAGGAATGTAGGCAGGATCTTTATGTTGAGAATGCGGGATACCATAGTAAGTCAATGCTGCGATGGCTACCAGGACCTCGGATTGGACTCTTGGAGACTGGGGGAGCTGATGATCTGGATATAGGGACTCGGTACATGGGAAAGCACGAAGTCAAAATATGCGCGAATATTGCCGCGCGAAATCGCCGACCCGACATGGGTGAAGTTCGTTCTCGAGTTCGAATATGTACGAATCTGGCCTGTTGAACTTTAACATGTACGAATTTTGGGTGAAATCATTTTTGGCACAAGGGACGCGCCATAAGCATTTAGTGTGTGTGGCACGAATAATGGGAAAAAATTCGCAAACGGTACATTCTTCGGGAAATCGCATGGCCTGAAGTACATCTTTGCTTTGTGGACAAAAATCAGGTACATGAACAGAAACGTGGACATCTTGAAATGGAGACATCGTGAATTCCCGACGGTACATGGTTCATGCAAGAACAGTACACCATTCTTTTTTTTGGGATTAGTACATCTCAGTTGGTTGGTACATTTAGTTCAGTGGTAGGGACGTGTGCTGGGCTGGGTCACTGCAGGAGCGACTAACCGCCACCGTGACGCAGATCGCACCCAGCGCGCCCGTCTATCAGAGCTTAAGCGCCCAACGGGCGTGGTATGTGCGTTCTCCCCTCTTACACCTCCGACGCTACTGGCTTAGGCCCTCCCTCTATCCGATTGTCCTGAGCCCTCCAAGGGATGGGTCCTTATATCCCTCATTGATTCCATCAATTGCCATCTACAGTGCCCCGACGACACTCTCGTACACACGTTTGCCTATATACTGGACCCTGGGACCCTACGACGAGCTGTATGACGGGTAGACCAAGTCTGGATACCTCGAACAATGCTTATCTCCGCCCCCCTAGTTCGTATCTACGCATGAGAAGATGCGATGGGCGCGTCAGTTTCGAAGGCGCTCGTAACGTGTTCTCCGTTACAGGGAGCAGGCTGTATACGCGAGGTCAACGCGTCAATGCAGCGAGCTAAAATCTGGCGTTGCTCAATGTGCGAGGTCAGTATTATCCATTCCCCGCTAACCTTGAAAGGGTCTCACCTCCGGCGCGGTTCTACACCTTGGTTCACGCCTCGACTAGCCAATGCTCTCTCAGGGCTCCCCACTCCTGGTTCGGTCCGAATTGACGAGAGGTTTATGAGAGGTAAGAGGGAGATGGGAACCAAGCCCTTGGATCATCTCTCAACTACACTGTGGATGGGGTGGGTAGGTCGGGCTCCATGGAACTTTGGAAGCAACGCTCATAGGTGTTCAGAACACTCCAATCCTGCTTCCTGACCCCCGTTTGTCTGATTCGTACCCTACGAAATGACAAGGTGCAAGTTAGACGCGGGGTGGAGACCCACCTAAGGACGGTGGAGGGGGTAAAACACTGAAAATTCAGGCTTCGAGGGCCCGGAGCGCTTTCGCTTGGTCTCGTCAGGAGGAATGTCGGTGCACACCTCCTCGACATCGCTCTCTAGAGGTGCTGGAGCGTCCAGCTGGTGATGGGCGATGTCCTGCGTAATTTCCTTCGTTTTGAGGTGGATGGGAAGGGAGAGAAGACCCGCGAGGTGATGGTGTGGTGAATGGAGAGGGTATACCGTCCCCAAACCATGTTGAGCTCAGACCTGGGTTGTCGACGCGAGTGGAGATGATGTGCTGTATCCGAAATCGCCTCTGTACTGTAAGCGCCTAGCAGATGTACTTCTTCTCCCCTTGATGTACCAATCGCAAGTACCCACATGTCCCATTCCCCGAGCCATGGGATTAGAGATGTACCAAAACTCACTTAACATGTCCCTTTTCCTGTTCCCGCATGTACCATTCTTTATGGTGTACCTTTCGTAATCATGTCTCCATTTGCGCGAAATTTCCGCTTATTTTTTTCCCACTATTCGTGCCATAGGTGTGCCAAAAATATCGAAGTCTCGAGCGAAATTCATACATGTTGGGCAGGGCTTCAGATAAGAAATTCGTACATGTTTTCTCCAGTTAAGTTCAAATTCATATGGCGCGTCCCTTGTGCCAAAAATGATTCAACCCGAAATTCGTGCATGTTGAGGATCGACATGTCAAATTCGTACATGTTCGAAATCGAGGACAAAATTCACCTATACTGGGTCGACGATTTCACACGCCAGTATTCGCGCATGTTCTGACTTTGTGCTTTCCTTTGTACTGGGCCCCTATGTCCAGGTCTGTGGGTCCCCCAGTCCCCAATGTGAAGTCCTGGCGGTCATCGCTGCATAGATGTGCACGATCCTCCATATTAACCCACATTCTCCATATAACAGCCGCCGTTCCTCCCTTCATCTACTCCCTTTCGTATATGGACGCGGTTAATGACTTTCAGCATCCTAGACGCGCGTTCAGTGCTATGTGTCCTCCTGGTACCTTTCCCATCAAATTGGGCTTACCATCGTTGTAGGGTAGTCGCGATCGGTTAATAAATACTCTCGATGTGGCTTGAAGTAATCCACACCGTGCCATATCGTGTTTGAGTAAGCTTTATGGTCCTACCCCTGAGGGTAACTTCGGGGAGATAGTGCCCTTCAGAGACCCCTGAGATACTCGGCATTAGGACAGGGTTCCGACGCGAAGTAGCCAGAGAGCGAGACCCAACACCCTCGTTCAGCCTACCCAATGACCGACTGACCTATCTCGCTCCCCCAGTGACAGGCGCTTCAAGCCTATTCCGCTAAGTCTCCAACATGCATGAACCGGATCCGCCGCACGATCTTCTCGACAACGTGAGCGAATTTCGATTCTTACGGGAGGCGACATGTACGAATTTGCGATTGAAGTCCTACCGAACATGTATGAATTTTGCTTAAAAAACTCGGTATTTTTGGCACACTATATGCGCCATAAATTCATTCATGTTTCGAGCGGTTTTGAGGTAAATGTGATGCGTACATGTTGGGGACTTAGCGCAGCGGGCCTTGGAGCCCCGAGCGCTCTGCGGTGTAGGCGAGTAGTCTACTGGGTATGCCTTATCTGGGCCGCTTACCGTAGTATTGGGCATCAACGCACCTGGTGTTTGAGCCTTATCCTGACGTCCATCGTCCAGGGTCATACCAAGCGCCCGCTATCTCGCGCAAGGTCAAATGAGGTTACCCCTGTGTCGACGTCAAGGTACTGGGCAATTATTCAAGTGTTACAAATATGATCGCTACGATGATAGAGCAGAGTTATAAGTCCTCAAACGCTGGTGAGGTAGGCTTACTGAGCAACAAGGCTTGTGGACGCGAGATTTTAACGTCAATCGCTCTTTGACGACGGTATGACCTTCAAGCCTACGTTGGCGGCTGATAACCTTGCCTTTAGCATTAAGATTGCCACATCACAGGAAAGTATCCTTACCCTGTAATCGGGTTTTGGCACGCATCTTTCCCCTGAGATGGAAGGCCTGAATCTATAGGAAAGGTACGAGGAGGAGACGTGGATATGATGAGTTGAGCGCCGAAATCCGGGGCGGGCAGCAAAAGTGGGGTGAGAGAATAATGGTAAAGTGTAGGGGAGATACTATGCAAAGGAGGGTGCGGGATACAACGAGGGTTACTACGTCGGTATTCGATTATGGCGCGTCCCTTGTGCCAAAATTGATTTGACCTGAAATTCGTACATGTTGTGGTCCGATAGGTCAAATTCGTACACGTTCGAACTCGAGGAGGAAATTCACCTACTATCATTAATCACCATCTCGGTTTTCCCTAGAGGTTCGGTTTGGACACTTATATCCTACCGGTTTGCTTCAAAAATTTCAGGCATTGCTCGGATATGCTTCCTGAACAAACGCTGAAAGTTTGAAGCCTGTCGGTGGATGGTAAGGCATCCAAACCGAAGTCGGTCTTTCGGCATGATGGCATTTTGGCGGGAAACCGAACCTCTGGGGAAACCGAGATGGTGGTTGATGATAGGTATATTGGGTCCACGATGCGGCGCGTCAATATTCGCGCACGTTTCGAATTCGTGCTTTGCCCGGTCCCGAGCCCATATGTCCAGGTCTTTGGCCCCCCTGAGTTCCTGATATGAGCTCCCGGCGGTCCTTGCCGCATACCTATGCATGACGCTCCATATCACCCTGAATTCTCCGTAACATCCGTCATTCTTCACATTGCATACGTTCCTTCAAATCCAGGCGCGGTCTGTTGTCTTCAGTCCCCCGAACGGCCGTTCAGCGCTTAATCCACTTTCATGTGTCCTCCTGGTACCTTTCCAATCGCATCAGGCTTACCATCATGCAAGGTAGTTGACTCCAGGTAGCCTAGCGTGGGGATGATGCACTGGTGACAAGGTATACTCAACGCGGGTCCGAGCACTTCGAACCCCGTGCCTTATTGCATTCGGATAACCATGAGCCTTCTCAGAGGGGTAAATTCGTGCGAGATGGTACTCCTCAAGCGGTCCCTGCGGTGATAAGCGTTAGGATGAGACTCAGATGCGAAGTAATCAGCGCTCAGTGCAGTAGCTAACACCCCTGTTTGGTCTACCATGTAATCGACTCACCTATCCCGCTCCTCCGGAGTCCCCCCAGTACCAAGCACTGCAAGCCTATTCCGCCAAGTCCTCAACATGCGTGATTTCCGTCTGCCCCACGGTATACTCAAAAACATGACTGAATTTCAAACTTCATTGGAGCGAACATGCACGAATTTTGCAGTTGAAGCCCTGCCCAACATGTACGAATTTCGCCTCAAAGCTTCGGTATTTATGGCACACTATATGCGCCATATTCGATAGCTCTCGAGGAGAGCCGAGAACCTGGATATAGGGGCTCCGTACGACTGAAAGACCAAGTCCGAACGTGTGCGAAAAGTGAAATGCAGAACCGAAGACCAAACATATGTGAATTTCGTCCTCGAGTTCTAACATGTACGAATTTGACCACCCAGGTCCCAACATGTATGAAATCTGGTCCAAATTATTTTTGGCACAAGGGACGCGCCATAGGGACGCGCCATACGCAAGTTCGGTCCAGCCACTATCATAACGGTACCAATGTGTTGCACCAATCTTAAGCGCCAGTACGAAATCCCAACTGTTCGCAGGCCTGGAAAGACAAAGGCGGAGCTCGAGGCGGAGGCCATCGCGTTGGTGAAGAAGGATACGAGGATGCAGCGGGGCCCAACTAGTATTAGGTTGTTCTTGTGTGACAAGATGATCATGGTACCTCGGTGCGTCCCTCCCCGTTTCATAACAGAAATGCTTTCTGAGCGCTCGTTCAGGGATACTATCAGGATGCTCATGCATCAAATAGCCCCTCAGGGATTCAATATCCGCTTTCCAGGTCCAGTCTCAGAGGAGAAGGAACGAATTTTATTTTGGGTTGCTGGCGTATATCATGAAGTCTCTGCTGACGGTCATGAAAAGCTCAACTCCCAGGCGCTCCAAATGGGCGAGATCAGCCTTCCCATTTAAGTATACTTATCGCGAGAAGTGGTCTGGCGTCATCCTCAAGCTCGACGTCTTACCAGCCTGCCGGACTGCGGCTGCCCTCGGACATGTATTCCTTGATCTGGTAGAGCAAATTGGAGGTGAACATGCGGTGGTACCTATGTCAGTACAGTATACTGATGATGATATCATATGTCGTAGGTATACCGATCCAGATGACCACCGACAAGGGTCCTGAAATCGGTTGGCAGTACGCCATTCAGGATGGACTGCGGTAAGTGTTCTCGGTACTACTTGGACCGTAGTCCCTCACCATGGCGTTGCTTCAGGAAACTATATGCGCCTCAGATAAGCGTTGACGAATACCCCACCTTTGTTACCTTGAAGAGTACGCACAACACCGTCAGTGAAGGTACTTGGCGATGGCTCGGAGATAAGACGACGAGGACCCTCAAGGAAACTATTTTGCAAGGGAAAGAGGACCGCAATTTCCGCCCGCAGTGTGCTTACCACACGTATGTCTTTATTCCAATATATTGACACCCGCTAACTGTAGCTTTACTCCCCTGTTATACTGGGTCTTGATCCCACTTGTACAAAGAGAGCTCGACGACTTTCGTGACTACTGGAACAATCACAAAATCCGCTTCCAGGAGCAAAAGCTGATGCCCTCTGCCCATGTTCCACAGGATGCGCACGATCACCCCGAAGTCTATCAGGGCCTCAATTGTTTGATTCGGATCGCGAAGGAAGGCCAAAAGGCTGTACGCGAGTACCTTTCTGAGCAGGTCAGACCGCGTGAAGATCATATTTCATGGTACACGGCCGACTTTGCAAAGGAAGCCGAGAAGGCATGCAAGGCAGTTGGTCCCCCTGACCTTTCATTAGAGACGGCTTGGGATGTCTTTGACATGATGTCTAGGGAATTAGTAGACACTTTCTAGTGCCTTGTGCAGATATATATTAGTACCCTATATCATCACACAGTTGGAATGAGTTGCTCTCTTTTCCTCCAATCCTCGAAGGACATGTCCGATACCGACCGAGAGGCATACATTATGGTTATCCCCGAAGCAGAGGGCGGTCAGGAGTCACGATAAATAAATGGACAGTCGGGGATTTGAACCGACAAGCGCCCCCCGCACGGAGCTTTGTCCATGGAACTCCCGCCTACCGTACACGAGATCAACAAAATGGTGATTCCCCGATTTCGAACAGGTTATCGTTTAGGCTCGGTGGTAGGATTTCTGAGTTCCGTGACGCCCACAGGACGATACCGTAGGTTTTCTCTTACATACAGAACCATCGTACCACCACGTCGTGGTCCCCGTATCGTGGTCCCCGTCGTTCTCCTCGTCGTTCTGTTCACGCTCTCGTCGCCTCTCTTCTTCGTCCATTCGCTCTCGTTCAATTTCCCTAATACACTCCTTTTGGTCACCGCGCGTTCTCAGGACTTGGGAATACCCAGAACCCCCTGTACACGAACTACAGAGCGCATCTAGCGACTCTACAGTGATGGCCGGAATGTGTCCGGACAGTCCTTGCCCCCCGTACGACCTCTACCTCTCCACCTTCACGACCATTTGCCTGAACCTTGCTCAGTAGTGCTTTGCTAATGGTGTCCGCCTTCATAGGTCCACGAACGTCGGTACAGATGTGGCGTGGTTGGGAAATTATGCGCTCAACGGAGACGCTGGTTGCCGGAATAGCGAGGAAGTCGCGTGCCATACGAGCGAGCGTCGGAAAGAATGCTTCATTCTCCTGTCCGACGGTCAGTACAGGTATGAAGGTACCTTGGTAAGTACATGCCTTCCACCACGGAAGCGATGCGTCTGGGCTCACACATGGTGTTCCTTCACCGCGGAAGTAGCGATCAAGCTCGTTGTCGAGGCGCAGGGGCGGATGAGGTAGCAGCTAGTCAAGGCGAGGGGGATGAGAATAAGCCTTGTAGAGTCGCTAAGTGCGCTCTGTAGTTCGTGTGCAGGGGATTCGAGGCCCTCCCAAGTCCTGCGAACGCGCGGTGACCAAAAGGAGTGTATCAGAGAAATAGAACGAGAGCGGATAGGCGAAGACGAGACGCGATGAGGGCGACCCTACCCCTTACCCTAACCCTGATCTTCTGGATAGAGAATAGGTGAGCAGCGGCGGCACTGAGGCCTTCAACAGAGAACTCACAGCAAGCTCGCGCACAACAGTCCGGTGCAGTTCGTCGAGGATATGGGCTAAATAGTTACAAACAGTGTGTCGCTTGGCAGCAGAAAATTGACTTTGAGGTAGTGGAAGAGCGTACGGAGGGTGGGTGACTCGCTGGTTATCCATGGCAGACTCTCATCGAGGATCCAGGCGGAAAACATACGGTACAATCCCATCTGCATTGGAACGATTCATGGTTGAGCTGACCGTCCTTTAGAAACTCCTTCATGATGTCAACGCTCGCCTCCAGATTGAATCCGCTGCCCTTCACAACCTCTTCTACTTCAGAATCACTCAGTTCTTGGACCAGGGCTTTCTTCTTTGGCGCTTTTCTCCCCGCCTCTTGCTTCTTCTTGCACTTCGGGAGGGGAGTTTCGAGGTTCTGCAGGCCAGGAAGCGGGCTTTCCGGCTCGAACTCGATGTTCGGACCTTTGATAGTACGGGGTACAGTCCGGATACAACCACAATATTTACACTTGAATGACCAGTGCAGGTCTCCTTGGAGAGTCTTCATTGGAGTAGGGCCGGCATAGTGAGATCGGCTCTTGTTTCCGGGCCCAGGAGGACCTGGCTCTTTATTCACCTTCTTCAGGGCATAATCTCCCTCCGACTCCAAGCCCGAGTTAATTTTGCGCGTCTATTGATGTGGTGAGCCAAATCTTGAATGAGAGAGTACGACAGCCGCTGGCACTAGACGTACACTGCGTTGTGCCGGTAGTCGTCTCTTGTTTGACTTCGAGATCTGTTCCGTTTCCTCTGACGCAGAGCCATCGGATCCCGAATGGCGTCTGGCTTCGCGTCGAGCCTTTTTCGCCTGTCGCTTCAAGCTTTCCTTCTTCAGGGCCATGGTTGGAACATGTTAGCTCCAGATGGTTACTGAGAATCAGTTAGGACATACCTGTATCTTCAGGCGATCACTGTCTTCCAAAGTTTCATTATCATCGCTATCGAAGACCTTTCTGGGAGCTTCTGAGTCTATGGAATCCTCTTGTCGTCGATTGGATGGAACGAAATCCTCATCCACAGAAGAGTTCTCTTCTTCATTCAAGACCTTCTTCTGTTTTTTTCCGGAACTAGTCTTCACCTTGGTCTAGTTTGCGGCAGCGGCCTTCCCCTTCCACACTGATGGTTTTGCCATAACCACCTTCTTAGCGCCCGTCGGCGGCTTGGGGTCACTATTAATTCCACATTCAGTGTCAGCTTGGACAATCAATCTTGCGATCTATCACAGGTGCGCACCATCAAGCCTTAGGTTCAGCACAGAGACGTGTGAGCTTGTGCGTCGCAGCCTCCCACTGAAACTTCTTGACCGGTATCTTCTTGCACTCTTCCAGATAATCAACGACGAGGTCCATACCATACAGTCCTGCCATGAAGTTAGACAGCCGGTGGGAAGCGTCGCAGAGCTTTTCCTCAAAAAGGGCATTCATTCTGTGTTCGAAGACTTCCCATGCCTCCTCATCGTTGGTCGGAGGTTCGACACTCGAGAAGACTGATGCTATTCTGTCTTCTTGAGTAGCGNNNTTGACGGAGCCGGGTAGAGCCTTTAAAAGCTTGCACAGGCTGTCAATGTGTCAATGGCGACCGAAAATAGCTTGGAACTTTGCAGGACGCTCGACGGTTGAAGACATGGCGGCTTTTTTTTGCGAGATTTTTGGGGAGGGAGGGAAAGAGCTGGAGAAAGAAGGAAAGGTAGTGATTTTATAAAATTTCAGACCGGCTATCAATCACGCAAGCAAGGACCTATAGATTACGCTAAGCGAAGTAATGCTGGAGCTAATCGTGGCACGCCGAATTATACAGTGTACAGAAAAATGTATACCGTGTACTGGTAGTATACACCACACCCCACCAACCGTGTTGACAAATATGTAAACGTTTACGGTTATAACTGTATGTACACAGTGTACTTACTTACAATACAGTTGGAGCGCTAAGGTCCAGTATCTGATATTTGTTTACCTTTGAAATGTGTGGGGAGGTCAAACACAGGCGGCAGCGTATCCTGAGCAGGCCATCCCCTATGCGGAGAGGCAATGGGAGAGTAGAGTGTATTCCGCCAAGCATTCTGGATGAGGTGGGGAGGGAGCCGGAGAAGGGTGCCAGATCCAAGAGGAACAGCGTCAGATGCAGAGGGCGCTTGGGTTATACCATTATCAAGCCCTGAATGGAGAACTAGGAGTTGTAGAAACTCCCTTTCACTGACGTAGGCACTCTGTATCAACAAATATCACTTCACTTCCTGGAACTACAGCTGATAGCACCTGTTTGTTTGCTATTTGCACAGTTTGGCTCCTCTTACAAAGAAACAGAGTGCATACTTCAGGAATCCCTTGAATGCGGTATCACTGAGACCACCTGGTGTAAAGACGCGAAATGTGCCTGCGAGTTGTGAAGGGGTTGGGTTGTTCCAATGCCCTGGGTGTGTGTAAGAGGGAAGATAAATGCTATTGAGGGAGGTCTGCAAGTCCTCAATGTAGGTACACGCAGTACGTAAAGGTCTATATATCTGCAGACAGCTGTCCATTCACGTGGTGGCTATCGATAAGAGCAGAGAAAAAATAAAGAAAAGTTTGAAAAAATAGAAAGTTGATATAGAGTGAGATGAAATCATACCTTAAAAAGGATTAGTAAGGACCCTTTGGCTATGCGGTAAGATGATGACCAGTCAAGCATCTCTAAAACGGGTCTTGAAATTGCAAAGATTACATTAAACACAGTTTACTTACCATCTCGTGTCTGAGCCTTGAACCTTCTTGGTGTGCTGAATTTCTACTGTTATTTCTTCAAAAAGTCTCCAGACCTGTGCAACGGGTGTATGAAAGACTGATGACCCTGTGAGTAGTCATTTTGATGTGAGTTACCAATGTTCACTATTGATATGCAATGCCATCAATCAACAATGGGTATGACCTTGTTCTTGGAACCACAGTACATTTAGGAGAAGGTATTCCATGACAAGGGCCTTGCACTTCTTTGTGGCCAAGAGTTGCTACTGGGAAAGCCTCTTGGCCAAAGTGGAACTCAACCCTCATGTGAATAACACCAAATCAAAGACATTTATATGTTTGCATCAGTTGCAAAGGCCTTGAAAAATAAAACATGTACTGACAATGCCCAAATATCATCTTTGTCCAGTGAGGCTGGTTTGGCATGTATCTCAACCTATTCCTTTTTTAAAATTGTGCATCTGGCAGTGTTCCATATTGAGGGATGGTTTAAATGAGAACAAGAAACTCACAACTGAAAAGGCGCTGGTATTAGGCTAGTTAGACATACAAAAGTCAGACACCGCAGAATACAGTCAAACATTGTTAGTGAACATGGTTTGTCTTTGGGTTTGATTTGTGGAAGCATGTTGGAGGTATGATTATGAAAATGCACAAAGTATGATATCTGGTTTAAGGGATGGGTATCTATGGCACAACAGGTTTAAGTGAAACACAGGATTGCACAGGGTTTGGTCGCGTTGCCAACCCGTTGGCAAACAAACAAACAAACATAATTATAAACATAAATATTAGGGTTAGGGTTAGGGTTAGGGGGGTACAACAATCCGAGCGAAGCGAGGATTGTTGGGATATGAAGCAAGTCGGGGCGACCGAATAGCGACGAAAGTACTGAGAAAACTCTGGCGAGTTGGGGACTCACCAGTTCCAGAGTTTCGTCTTTATAGACTCATCAGTTCTCAATACTCTGGGAACGACCTACCGTTGGGCGCCGCGCAAGCGGCGACCTCGGAGTTTACCTTGTTCCGACGATCTATTGTTCTATTGTAATCGGATTGCGCAATCGCGCCGAGGAAGACGCAATTTCCGGCACAGTTGCCCTGCCGGTCCCGCCAAGAAAGGGGGATGACGCAAGCCAAGAAAATAGAACAATAAGGACGAGGGCACAGGGTAACACCCGGGGTCACCGGTGGCAAAATTACGCCGGGGTGCTGTGCACGCCAAGTCCGAACTTACGGGAATAGCTGAAACAATTAGCCCGATTAGGATAAAGGCGTTACGCACCTTATCAATCTTCCTTACCCGGGTCTCTTGCCGAGCCGGATCCGACGGAAGGCCGGATAAACGGAATAATCCACGGACCGAACCCCCGTAGGAGTTAGGGTTCGGGTTAGGGATTAGGGTTAGTGTTAGGGTTAGCTAGACACTTTGTGTAAGTTCAAATCGTCAAGACGATTAAGTCTTAGTACTCACGGTTAGGGTTATTGGCTCTTTTCCAGGGGATAGGGTAGGATTGAAATTTCCAGGGTAGGGCTCCAGGGTAGGGCTCCAGGGTAGGATAGTAGGGTAGGATTTCAGGGTAGGATTGTAGGGTAGGATGGCAGGGTAGGGCTCCAGGGTAGGGTCCCAGGGCAGGCTCACAGAGCCTTTGGGAGGGTATGGCATATTCGCACTTGTACAGGCTTTCGTCAACGGCCTATGCGAGTGTAGTACACATCTGCATTCGCACAGGCCGTTGACGAGAGCCTATACGAGTGCAATACAGTTCCACACTCATACAGGCCTTTGTTGGTAGCCTATACGTGTACATAAACCTTCAGTGCTCGTACAGGGTGTCGAAGAGAGCCTCTGCGAGTGAAAAAGATACTCGCGGTTGCGACTGACTTTCGTCAAAGGTCATATATAAGTTAGCAATTTAGCATTAGCACCCATAG
>JANDKE010000007.1:0-66437 GCA_027627275.1 Coprinellus aureogranulatus | reverse complement strand
CAGCCTGCCGCTTCAAGTTACTTTGAGTTCAGTAGTTGACTCGAAGCAAAATCATGCTTTTGAGCCAGGGAAGCCTTTGGTTCACATGCGGTCTGTTTCACATCAACGTATCTAAGTTCGAATATGGGCCAGTCATGAAGTGCTGCAGCGGAATTATTCTAGCCTGAGGGAGTTCACAGTACTGTGCTCGGCACTCTATAATAGCTCTGCACCGTGTGACGCTCCGCTCGCTACATGACTATCTCCAACAAATTTCTGTACATGCCAAACCGATTGTCGGGGTTACTTGCAATCATTAGCCATTGGAAAATTAGTTCCCTTCAATTCCCAGGTCAATTCCAGGTCCTCACCGCCATATCAGAACTCGCTATGCTTCCTTTCGGAGTCCCGGACCATTTATAAATATTGTATGCCCTGCCTTGGCTGCAGGATCTCACTTGCATGCTCATAGTGGGTGCACTAACTTGAAGATTCAGTTTGGATTCAGTGCACTATGGACTCGTCTTTCGGCGCTCAATCAACACATACTCACAGGTTATTGGCCTGTTATGTATCCACCCATGCGAATTGAAGCGATCCATGGGTCCAATATTACCGTGAGCATGGTCTCTACTGGAAAACTAAGAGGCATGTTACATGCTCTTTATGGCCAAGCAACAATTCAGATGCAGAGCATCGCGCAGCCCCTGTTGCGTCGGCTAGTGCTCGGCAAGTCGGTCGTGGGCACTTTGGGTGCTGACCAATGATTACATAAAATTATTAGTCAGGATTCTGCCTAATCGAGACCCCAAGCTACTTTCATGTATTGACGCCAAAACTGACGTCTTATAGCTCGGACTACCGGCAGATATACTTCGAATTGCCACATGCCCTCAATTTCCGTCACACATCGACGACCTGCAGCGACTACATGGAGCACTGCAGGAATACCACTGGAAATTGGCAGTGTTCGACAAGATTATACAGTCCGAACCCGAAGCACCCTCACCCATGTCCGAGATGCTTTTCCAGGTCAGAAAGATGACGATATATAGGATCCACGCGTGCCTCAACGCTCGCGCGGCTTGGCGCAGGCTCCCAGCAGAGCTGTGGGATAGCATTTTTCAGTTCTATCTCTGCGCCATCCGATGCAACATGCGTGATCAGGACATCAGGGACATCAATCGATTGGCAATGGCAGCCCCGAATACACTGTCAAGGGTGTCCAAGTCTTGGAGGGCCGCTGTTCTTGCGACTCCTTCAGTCTGGAGAGACATCACACTCCCAGTGGAGAAAGGTCTGCTTGACGGGGTACCTTGTTTCAGGGCAGGAAACATGCGGCACATCCTTAGCCTGTTCGATCGCCTGGTCAAATCTCCTTTGAGCTTGTGTTTATCAATCCAGGCTGTCGGGAGTTGGAGCCACTGCGATGCGGATGAAGACATACCACCGATTGACGGAGTTCCTATCCCTCTCGTCCTACAGCATCACCCCGCGGTTTCTTCCGTCTCATTTCTGTCAATTCTGGGGCCCTTGGGTAGCATGAACCTATCCTCTCTGACTTTTCTATCAGCAACCTCCGTCATGATCAATTCATCACCCCATCCCCGGGCGACTTCACCAATTTCAGTTCCCCAACTGCCTAATGTCAGAAAAGCGACCCTCGTAGACTTCGTCGACGGGGACCAGTTTCCTCAAACCTTTCCTTGGGCGCAGCTCACCCACCTTTTCTTACGGTCGGATATCCTGCGAACTCACCAAGTTCAGGGCATACTCCTCCTGTGCACATCCCTTCGGCAGGCATGCTTCGGTATGGACGGCGAAATTAATGTTGCCACGACCCCAACTTGGAGTTTGCCGCTTACATCTTCACAAACACTGTTTGACTTGAAGGATTTGGCTATTGTCCTTGGCTCTATGAAGCACCCTCATGTACGCCGCAGGATCACCTATTCTCTCGACCCAACCGTCAGCTTAGATATTTCTTCGGGCATCAGAGGCCTCTCGGCGCCATCCCTGACCCGCCTTCGCCTTTACTTTGGGGCCGACGTCGAGATCACTGTGCCGCAGTTGCATAATTATGCGGGACTTACACACCTATCTCTGGTGGGGATTGCACCAGAACAACAGCGATACGATGTGGGTTCCATCTTAGACAACTGCCCACTGCTGATAGAGCTGTGTGTACCTGCACCGGTCGGCAAGTTGTCAAAGGTCTTTCAATCCTTAACATACACCCCAGATGGATGTCGAGGGAGGCATCTTCAAGTTATCGCTCTTATTCTGGTCGGCCATGTCTACGCAGTCGAGGCACAAGTTCGTTCCTCCCGGACGCCAATCCATGACTTCACTGCGTCGCGCAGACCTGCGCACCGGGCTACACCTACGCCACTGCAACAGCTCATCTTCCGCGTCACAGCTATAGAATCAGAGCCCGATACCCATTCCCCAGTACATACGGCAGGATCAGGATCGGTCATCCTCTTGAAGACTGTGAAGGATCTCCTTCGCAGCATGCAGGAAGTTTTGTCTCGCTCTTTGAACGCTTACATACAAGAAGGGTTGAAACTCTGTGTGGAAGACATGGATGATCCCGAACTCAATCCTTTCCCTAGTGCGGGGGACATGCAGCACTGGGACCACGGTGTGATGGAGTTTTTCGATAGAAAATGGGAGCATATGCCGCCAGCAGATACTTCCTGACAGTGTCATTATCACGCTGGTTGTGCAAGCACGGCGTCAGCAACAAACAAGTGACAATGGCAATCATCGCCACAGCTTGCCAGTGAAGTTGGCCAGTAACCTACTACAGTATGTAACTCTTCGTTCTCGGTCCCCTTCAAATAAGTCAGGACTCCCGTAAAGGTTTGCGTCAGGGATACCTAGATAATATGGCACGGCTTCAAGTTACACACTGGCGGTTAGCTCATAACCTATGTAGCTCGTCGATCTTGGGCCTCCTTCGCATCAACGAGAGGGCTGGGTGATTTTACGTGATTAGACTGTCTCTTACCCAAGCCAGAGGGACTGCGGTATAAGTTCGCGAAGGTTTGGCCTGGGGACAGTGGCCGCCGCAGCCATACCGAGATAAGATAAGATACGATTCCGGGAGGCCTCTCCGAGTCAGATCTCTCCAGCGGCACCATATGGAGAGCAGTCAACTGAGGTCAGACTTGGACTATCACATTCAACTTCACGACATGCCAACGCAGCTGGTCTACTCTCCTTCGAGATGGTTCGCCGCTCCCAGCCAGATGGCTGTATTCGACCGACGGAGACCTTAACCTTCACGGCCTCGACTTTGGAACAAACTCAAATCGGAGTTGCAATTGGATACAGTACCGAGGGGTTTGAGTTGGTGATAGGTGGAAGGGAGCATATTGCACGGCGACGAGTGGGTCGTCTTCTCAAGATTCCTACTACCCCTTTATACTATGGAAAAGTATCGGCTGCAAGACGTGAGTGCACGATGTTCACGTTCGAGCCGGTCGTCTCATCCCTTTCCTCAGCTCGGCCTCCCCAGCGACGTCTTTATGATCGCCCGATGCCTCGACCCCCCATCTCAGCAAGACCTCCAACGCGTAATGACCGTTCTCGCGGACTACCTGGACAGGTTAGCAGTGGTTCGAAAGCTCATGGAGCTCGAGCACCAGTGCCCTCATTCTCCGATGCAGGGAAAGCTCCTTGAAGTCGAGGTGCTCGCTGAGCATCGTGTCGCTGCTTGTTCCAACATCCGTTCAACGTGGAGGGCGGTGCCCTTTGAGGTGTGGGACGAAATCTTCAGGTGCTACCTTCACGCTATTCGGGCCGATCCTCGGGGCACGCTGAAAGATGCCAACCGACATGCAACTCTTGCCCCTTTCACACTCTCCAAGGTGTGCAGAGTATGGCAGATGGCAGCCCGTTGCTCCCCTTCAGTTTGGGCAGACCTGGACATTCCAACCGATGTTGATCTGGATTCCGGTGTCCCTTCTCTGAAGGCTCGAGATGCAGACCACATAGTATCTCGTCTCAACCTCTTCAAGTTGGCCGCGAAGCACGCGTCGTGGTCGCTCACTGTCTCTGCCAGCAGCGGCGGAGAGACTGCCAAAACGGGAGACGCTGGTAATAAGTTACGGCTGCCTCCCTTCCTGCAATATCACCCTTCACTCGTGCTGGTTGACCACTTATGCATAATTGGACCATCCTCGATTACGTTGGGTGACTGGAAACTTCCGTCTGCATCTTCCGTGGTAGCCCTTCCCTCTGGACAGCAAGCCAAATCATCGTTTGAAGATTCGCTACCACAACTTCCAAACCTTAGGAAGGCCGTGTTTATCGACATCATGAGTCAGGGTTACTTTCCGGGCGAGCTTCCATGGGCTCAGTTGACACACCTCCTTCTCGGGAAAGACCTCAGCATCGGGGAGATGCAATGGATATTACGTCTATGTCCCTCGCTTCGTCAAGCGTGCTTCTGGCTCGGCTACAGTCACACCCGACCAGATAGGCCATGGAGCAACCGTGTGCCGACCGCCAGCACAACTTCGACTTTACACCACCTAACGGATCTCACAATCCTTCGATACTCCAGCAGTACTCCTGCAGGTATATCATTTGATGGTCTTTCATTGCCCGCGCTCACATCGATGTCCCTGTTCCTGTGCCGAGACTTGTCTTTCTCCATGTCATCACTGCATGCTTGTGCAAACCTGACAAGTCTCACACTGGTCGGCGCTTTTTTCTGGCAAAGCGGGCAATTCAACATCGAATATGCCTTGGACGCCTGCCCGATGCTCAGAAACCTGGCCATGGTTGCACCAGAAGAAGACCTGGTGGCATTGCTCAAGCACTTGACACACGCTGATGGTACTGCAAAGGCAGCGTGCCTTGAATCGCTGACCCTCGTCGATTGGGCCTACCGCTATATTTGCTTGAGGCCTGCCCAGTCCTTCCTGGGCAGCCCATTGGGATTGGGATATAACAGCAGAGAAGCTTCCGCAGCTCCCACCACGTTTCCATTCGCAATCCTTGAAAGCTTCGTCGCATATCCGATGAGACTTACACCAGACGCTAAGGTCGTTTTCTAGGACAGGAAGGCACTTGACCTGCTTCTCCGCACGCATTATGAGCCTCCAATGCAAGTAAAGCTCTCAGTCCACAGGAAGGGCGGACGATTGTTGAGGACATGTGGTCGAGGTGGCGGTTAACGCTTGCGCATCGCGGAATGGCCAGGAGGGCCGCATATTATAAATGCACCGCTCGCCTGCCCGCCTTTGAGGTGCCTTTGCGAGAAAGCGGACGTTTCAGTGTGCTTTGTCCTCTTGATGCTAGCTTTGCGGTGAACCTGGGTTGTTGTGTATATGTTGCAACGCGGATGGCACGACCTAAACTCGTGGAGGAGATCGCCCTTGGGAGTCGAAACCCCTTCAATTTCCCGGTCGGGTTAGCAACTTTCGGCGCATGAAGATCAGTGGTTGCTGGCGACGGGCCCGGAAACGACTCACAAAGTCTCGGGGGTGGTCCCCAAATTCGTCTGCATTCGGCGCATACTTATCGGGGGAGAGCCGATTTTTCGAATCATTTTCGTCGCATGAAGATCGGGGGTACGTAGGGATATTGGGGGGTCCTGGTAGCAGGCTGTCGCGTGGACTGACCCAGAACCATCACTGCACCTCGACGAACTACAACTTCACCAGCGCCTCCCCTTACTTGGCCACAGCCAACTTTAATACTCACAAAAACAACCTTCACTTATTACACAAGCGAGGCCTGCCTGAGTGTCTAGGACTTGAATAACTTCAATACCTACCGTTCAACCGGACGACGACGCTTTCACCGTTGCCGACCCATGTCAACTTGCTAACTGTGTCAAAGCACTCTGGAGTCCATGAAGTCATGGTTTGTTGCCACTCCTTGTCATGACTGCAGACGAAGTCTTTGTTCGGGCTGACGTGCAGAGCTTCCTGATGCTACCGCCACTCGAAGGTCAAGGCAGGTACAGGCTCCGCGGGTAGCTTCAATTTGGGCTATATATGAGCGACTGAGGGTTCGTGGTGCTTGCAACGCGAGCCACTGACTACCAACATCGAGTATCCGCCTAATCCGCAGCCTGCCCCACCCGATGGCTCAGCACCCTGCCAGTACCACGAGCGACAGGCAGCAGCCCATGGACAAGGCAACCTTACCGCGTGCAGACAATACCGTCGCGGACTGGGTATCTTCCTCGTCTTTCGAGCTGCCTCCATGGTTTGGTCTCCGTCCTGCTGACTGGCAGCTTCAACACACGCCCACACCTAAACGCCCTGAAGAACTCGGTATAGAGGGACCGTCGTCGTCTCTGACAAGAAATTCAGGCGGACGAAGAACTATCACCCAGCCTATTCACCCACCTCTCCGCGCAGGGCTCACCCCGATAATCTTCCCTGCTAGGGAACCCCCCCGTTCTGACCCCAATGCCCATTACCAAGGACTACCAACCCAACGAATCGGAAAAGGCGAACGGGAGGGAAGAAAGATTGACCTGGTTGGAAGAGAGTCGCCAAGTAGACATTGAGAGACGGGAGAAGGACTATTGGGGAGAAGAGCTGAGCAATTGGGAGCCTCAGAAAGAGGAAGAAGCACGGAAGGTCCGTGGGCAAGAGGGAGCACAGGCGAAGCAGCCCAAGGAACCTAGGAACCGGAAGAGGGCTCGAACCGTGCAAGACATGGAGCAAGGGCAAGCGAGGGGACGAAAGAAAGCCCAACGAACTGCAACAGCTCAAGGGAACGCCCCAGAACCACCCACAGCAACGCCGGTGAACCATCAACGGGACAGGTCTTGGGAGCGAGTAGCAGACCAAGATCGCTGCAAGTGGTGCGCCGTGACGCAACAAGATTGTTACCGTCCTTCGGCGAAAGTGGGAGGATCCCGCTGTCGAGCATGCCGCAAGTGTAGGCGGGGCTGCTCCCTAATGCCTGAAGGCTTTGGGAAGCCCATTATCCGTGGACAGGGCAAACCACCTTCCCCAGAAACTCCGGAATCGAGCGCAGCTGAACCGTGTTCGGACACCATAACGGCAGCAGGGCCACGAGCTGCAGTTTTTACTTCAAGCCAGCAGGATCGTCCGTCTCCAGTAATGTCTCCAGGGAGTGACTGTTCCCGTCCTCCTTTTGCAGCAGACAGCATGGCGCTCACACTTGGCCCCTCCAAGGTTGAGACGCAACCAGCCCTCCCATACACTACAACGACCACGTCTGAGCTCCCGAAGCTGTCATTCCACGCCCGCGCTCAGTCATCGTGGTTGAAGCGTGTGGTCGACGCTCGTGCTCCGCCAGCTCCTACTGGTACGCTCCATCCCGCCTGTTCACAATGTGCAGGCATGGATAGTTTTGACTTGCTTTTCGCCGCTGACCCTGACGCTCTGATCGAGGAACTGGATAGAGTGTTGCGTACCGACTCCTCCGAGGTGGAAGCTGGACCAGCTACTAGTAGTGATCCAGGCCCGCCGATCGTCACCTCTGAGCTCCCTGCGAGCGGTCTTTCATCGCCCACTCGGCAAGCATACGCGGCACACCAGGCCACTATGTTCCCTTCCAATGACGCTCCGTCCCAAATCAACTGTGACGTTCGCGAAAGTCGCGCCGCCAGAGGCAGGAAAGGATCAATCAATTTCTTACTGAATGCAGGAAAGGCACCTCGGCAGGCCACGATCAGCTCTGCACCTTGGTCGGAAGTATCTGGAGCAGCTGGCGGTACCCCTACAATCGCAGCTCCAAGACCGACTCGACCTCTCCAAGTGCGCGATATCCTGGACGCCTCGAACTGACTTATGTTTCGTGACAGGGTAGTACGTAGGCTATGTATAATATTCATTCCGCTCAACACATGTCGAACTATTGCGAGTGATTGTCGCAGTGAAACTGGCGAAAGGGAGTACTCGAATGGGGACACTTGCAATTCAATTGTGGTCGGCAACGTCCGTCGGGCTCTCCATAATTCAATCCCAGATGAACGTCTTTTCCCAAACCCCATGTGCCTGTGAACTGACCAGCAACCACCACGAGCAACAATCTATCGTTGGGTTCAGGGTTCACAGCGTTCATATATCTCTCTGTCAATCGCTATTCACTGTGAATGGTGTGATACGGCGAGGCTATGGATTGTTTTATGAGCCCGACCCCTTACGTCTGCTCACAGATTAGCTTTCCCTTCGTTAGATCACCTCGTGGTTGGGTTCACCGTCATTTCTCCCATGGTCATTGAACAAGGCCGTGATTTCAATTGAAGCAGAACAGAACACGTACACTTTGGTCTGGACTTCAATGGCGGGATTGGGTGGTCAGGTACGCATTCAGTCCCGTTCCCCATTTTTGCAACCCTGCTTTGGCGTTGTGCTATTGCTTTTCTCCTTTCAGAGCTCCCCGGACGTCATTTCGTGGTCATCAAGGCACCTGGGAAGCGCCTGCTGCGGCGCATTCTCTATGGCTCGCGATCGTTCGCTTCACGCACGGCCCCCAAGTGACCAGTACAGCGTCTACAGACCTGGACGGAAGGACCAGCTTCACTCTCAGCACCTGCTCGCGCTTGTGTTCTCTCGTATTCTAACGCCAGTCTGCGTCTTCTTCCAATGTGACGTTGTGAGAATCCACGTTGTGTGCCAGCCTGTCGCTTCATTGTGATTCATCCCTATCTGACATGATCTGACAATCTGCTCTACTGCCTGCGACCCTGTAACATCCTGGAACGGAAATGATCTCCAGAGGATAATCTGGATTTCCCTCGGGCGTAAACGTTTGTTTGGAGTAACCTCTCCGACTCGGAGGCTTGTGTGCCTTGCGCTTATATAGGTTACCTGTGGGGGTGCACCTGAACCAAGGTGTGTGCCAATAATTATATGTTCTTGGTGAAGGAGGAATGTACAGATGCATCTTCGACAAGGGCTTCCCTCCTGAGTCCTTACCCTAACCTCATCTGCTGAACCCATAACAGGATTGGCTCTAGCCTTGTGATAACCTCGGCACGCCGAGATTTGAATTCAACTTTGACTTCGATAGCGTCCAATGGACCCGTAATCGATCTCTCCCTCCCTTGGCTCGTAAACTCACTTTCCAGGCAATTCCGTCCAACCTCCGCCTATCTTGGTAGTCGGGCGCAATGCTGATCTTGAAATCAGGTCTTAAGGTCCGTCGATTCGAGCTTCTTCTTGGTTATCACGGAACCCTCCCAACGCTACCTGGCTCTTGACTATTCCATAGAGAAGAGGCATATTCGAAGACCGGACAACTCTGACTCCGTTCGACAAACTGGTCTACCTTCTGTGTTTCGGAGGCCTCAATCGAAAGCTCAGAAGTTTCCTACAACATTCGAAGTATGGCTGGGAAGGCTTGGATAGGAGATTGTCTCGCCAATTGCTGGAGAACTCACGTGCGTATGCAAGAGCACAGAAGGACATACCCCAGGAGCTAGCTTCTGGCATCTCCCGTCCGATCATTTCTTTCATGCGCTTCTGCGAAGGTCAAAGAAAAGTTGTTGAGCGGTCGTTGGCGTTCGAAGCAAGACGCCTGTTGCACTGGAATGTCCGGTTCCGTGGCCACGCGGCTGCTTCCGTGCGCCTTCATTGTAGCTCTGTCCTGCTGTTTTCAGCATCTCACGCTAACCTTTGTTCCTAGAATTGCGCTGAGGGGTTCGCTTGTGGACTGTGTGCATCGGCTACGGTGTACCATAGTGGACAGGTCTGTTTTTGATTTTTGATTTTTTGCGCGCGAGCGATTTCGGCGACCGTGCGCCCAGATGCGGCCTCGCGGCAGGTCCCATGGACAGGTCCCTCGGTCCCAGGCACCTTCCCCTCCCCCTCCCCGGCCATAAGTATGCGGGCTGGGGGGCCCATCGCGGACACAGAAGCTGTCTCGATGGTATAGAATGGATGAAATAGATGTGTATTCGGGACTCGCCTCTATTCGTTGATTCCAGGCTCCCCTCTGAGCTCGCTTGTGGCGAATCTTTGCTTTATATTTGCCATGCATTCGCATTATTTGGGATATCGCGTGCGCAAAACATCAGATTTTACTGCAAATCAAAGGTACTGAATCAAGTGCTTTGTGAATGAGTCAGGCATGAGAGGAACTTGAATAATAGGTGTCTGCGACGCGAACCCGATGCGATGGAAGAGGGAGCGACGTGATCACAGAGAGGACATCCCATTTCAGACTTCAGGTGCGAAATCGAGTCACATCGGGCACACGAAATACAAGGCTAGGGGGGAAATCTATCGAGAAATCGAGCTGGGCGAACATTTGCAACGATGGGGAGATGGTGCACATTTTATTGAGAAGCACATCTCAGGTGCAACGGCCGAGTTCTCATAATCCCTCGAACTATTCAACGAACAGTGATCCTAAGCCAGTGTTAATGTAGTAGTAGCTGGCAACCAGGCATCACTTCCTTTCAAGTTCAAGGTATGTCACCTCAAGTGGATGATAGGGTCCATGCGAGAGGGAGGTCCGACAATTAAGTCAACAGAGGAGAGCAGATGTAGCTTGATTGTGCACCGAACACCTATTTCGGCAAGAATTTCGAGAGAACTGTATCTATTGAAGTTCAGATTGCAGAATGTATCTCGACTACTTCGACTGTGGTACGATTGCGATGGCGCACCGTGAATAGAAGTAAGTATATAGAGAGATGTATCAAGCTGAAAGATCAGCGGATGCCATTGGAATACGAGCGAGTTCATGCAAGCATATGGTCCGGTGAAGTTCAGAGTAGTATCAGAAGTAGTGTAAGGAGGATCGGCTAACGAGGGAAGATAAATAAGCCTCACTCTGGCACATCTCTTCAGCGCTAAGCAGCCGCCTTTAGTGCACGCCTTCGGTCGCAGCAGGTAAAAGGATCCAACGGACACAAGTCGCGTGAATCGGGCCTGTCGACGAGCAACGATTGTGAATTATTTCCCTGCTAAGTAGCAAAGTCCCTCGACTCAAATTAGATCCAGTGATTTGCCAGTCATATACAAGCTATATAACGATCCCCGAAGTCAAAAGCCGAACGTTAGCATCTCTCATTTCTCTTTGAGCCCTCGGGCGATAGATGCTAGTGTAATTTGGAAATATCGGTCGTTTTTAGGTGCATTCACATCGAAACACATACTCGCCCTGGACTTCATCGCTGACGGCCTACGGATGGCACTCTGTTTATCTAACCGGAATCAAGGTCTCGGCGACGAGCGCACTGAACTTGAGGTAGGACAGGCAGTCAGGATGGGCTTGTGCTCCAAGCTTCAAAACCACCCTCGTCGCAACAGGCGTCCGGTGCGCGATGGAAGTGCGACTATATGATTCCTGCGTTAATTTATGTAATTGCTGCCAGTGGCTTCTATCACCTCGCAAGGACCCTATCGTTTGTTTTGAAGGCAGTGATTTCCCTTTGTAGATTCCCATGCTGAAACGAGCTCGTAGCACTAGTAAATAGTTTGAAAAGTCCGTATCCTTGCCCGCTTTGTATCTTTGTTAAGGGCATCCCAACCAAATGCGCCCAAACTCGCGATCATAACGAACTGTTTATACACCCTGGTACTCTCGAGTATACCTCTCACAACTTATACAGCAATTCCAAGCCGTCTCCGTCAAGCCTCCGTTCCCCGAAATACCCTCGTTTGGGTACTGGAGCACTCCGGAGCCTGATATGCTATTGCGAGTTAATCTCGCGCTTTCAACCCCGACTTGGGAACGTGAGGCTGCCACCGAGCTCACATTGCCTTTGTCCATCGCACCAAATTTGTGGTACTTATACATCGATCTATTCAACTGTGTCTGAACTTATTGGCTGTAGTTTAGCGTATGATCGACCATATTGTGCCCTGGTGACTGGTGTGTCCACTCTCCGAGTCCTAGGCTACGATACCTCAAATAAAGCAGATACACTACATTAAACGAGCCTGCCTAGTCCCCTTTGCGGCACCGTACCTCCAACTAGCCTGACACTGCGTTGGAAGCAGAGCCCTACCGCACATGCTTGGCATGCTGGAGACACAATGCTGCCCGTGTTCTCGGCCTCTTTCTTATTATGTATGCCTATTGCGGTACAGGCGAGTCCCTGAACCTCCCTTACGCTCACAGTAAGCTCATACCATCGGGACGGCCTGTGTCCCCGATGGGCCCCTCAACCCGCATACCTATGTACGGGGAGGGGGAGGGGAATGTGCCTGAGACCGAGAGACCTGTCCATGGACCATGGGACCTGCCGCGAGGCCGCATCTGGGCGCACGGTCGCCGAAATCGCTCGCGCGTGAAAAATCAAAAATCAAAAACAGACCTGTCCACTATGGTACACCGTAACTCAGTGCCAGGTTATTTGACGATATGCAAAAGGGCTCACCCGCGAGTTGCTACATAGATTCACGAACCTGTTCCTTCGCAATACGAAGGTGAGCTTTCCTATCGTGATGCACTCTTGGTATGAGCACCGGAGCGCAAGCATACCCATGCTGCGAACCTTCAGATCAAGCAATGGGGTCGCCCAAACGTAGGGTTCTTCGTCATTGGAGGCAGCGGCATCACGGAGCCTGGAGATGTAGAAATAGGGAAAGACGAGTTCTAATGCGGCGACTAAGCTTTCCTCCGGTGAGTCCAAGAGGTGAGGGATGCACAAAGCGGCACTGGCCATGAGGTCACCGTCTAGCAACTGGATGAGGCCTACTGCCAGATTCGAGGGAGAGCAGAGGGTGACGGCCTTCAATAACCTGGAGATGCAAACCGCTAAATACTCCCAGAACTTCGCGTCACAAATGGTGGATGACTCGGCTTTGTTCGACAGATCGTAAAGCGCGGACGCGGCCATCGTTAGAAAGCTTTGGCGCCGTAATTCCCGCCACAAGGCGACATCCTTTCCAAGCGAGAGCGCCCCAGTGATTAGGTATACCATGCCTCGGATCGCCTCATAGACTCCGTCTTCATGGCTATTCATACCGGTTTCACGAACCCGGCAAATGATAGCTGAGAGAACTCCCTTTCTCTCCAAGCGTCTCATACAGTTCAACTTGTACAGCATTGCTGCCCACCCCTTTTCCGATTTTTGCATGATTGAGAAGATATTAGCAATCCTGCATGCGCCGACTGGGTGTGGGACGGTATAATACACTCCTGTTCTACCGTCCTTCAAGCAGAGAAGTCGATACACTGAGCCGGCCGTGGATGACATCGACGCAATCTCAGCCATGAATTGATCAGTACGAGCCGCCGTGCAAACGGCAGAGAGCAAACTGCTGCAGCACAGGATGGCCGCAGGACCGTGAGTGGGGTGGGAGCCCTGAGTGATGAGATAGGTGATCCACTTTGCAGCGGTAGCCCATCCCTCTAAAACCTCTGGTAGAGTCTGTGCCTTGAATCGCTTGATAGCATCAGTCTGCTGAGCCTGGTCGAGTGCGAAGATTATGCTGGCGAGGTCCTGAAGTCCATCGATGGCTCTCGGGGTGGTCTTTCGCAGAGCATCAGCGTCGGGGATAAATCTTGGATCAAGAGTTGCGAGCGTGGTTACAGCCAGGTATTGGTGGCCAGGCTCGTCCAAGAGATGCTTCGCTAAGGCTTCAAGGCACTCTGGCTTCAATGACTTAAGCTTTTCGCAAAAGATCTGGCAATGANNAGCTTGTTTGTTAGAATGAAGTGAGTCGAGATGNCTTCCTCCTTCGTACCTGGTCACTTTTGACGATACGGTATGCCTCGCTGTTGGGANCGCGAAGAGCAGCAGTCGGATCCCTTGCCTCTGCCAACATCTGGACAGATATGACTCGTTGAGACAGATCGANATCATAACGTCGGTTCTGAACGCACTTGATTNCCCTTCTGACGGAGAGCCTGCGCCGCTCTGGCCACAAAACCTGCGCTGGATCCATTACGGCGCGTGGTAGAAGGCATGCTGGTTCAAGCGCNCGTGCGTGTAGTTCTCTAAGAACGGTGTCGGNCCTAGATGGTGCCGAGAGGCTAGTAAAACAACGACCTTGTCGACCGATGCGGGCGAAGATTGCCAGTAGCTATAGTAGACCAATGGATAGAGGCGTCGAGTCATTTTGAGGCTGCGTNGATGTCNNNCTTGCNNNTNNNCCNAGGACAAGANNAAAGNTGNNAGNATGANGNNNGCAGNCGCNCGCNNANGACNATACGNTGGTTGATAGAGACTGAATGTAGTCCTGGTCATGGTTGGTGGCAGTTGGGCGCGTTGAATTGAGAATTCACCAATGAAGACACTGAGGAAGTGGTCGAACAACACGGTCGAGCACCTACAGGCACACGCCACTCAACAACGCTTCTCGGCAAATTCCGACATGGTAGGGTACGTCGAGTTGCCAGATACCTCCCCGCGTATGTGTGGTCTGGCGGGTCGGAAATCCTTATCTCGCTGCTTGCTCCCTTGAATTGGCGTAAAGTAGTATATGTGGCGGGTAAGCTCGTCGTGCCCTATTGTACAGATATGTGCATAGGTGTTATCGCAGAGGAACCCCTTCGAGTGTGACATGTGACCAGACCAGCTATTATTTCGTCAGCCATCTACATGCCTCCGTATAGTCGCCATTAGATGAGTATCCTAGGTTCTGAGCGGGGTCTATTTGAGCGTGAAATAGACTACCCAACCCAAAAACAACTGTTGATTATCGAATACCTATCTCCTTCTTTCAGGCCGGGAGTGTATTGCATCTTCGCTAAGACGGTCATTGAGGCTACCTCGTTGACCTTGAAGATGCCTTCAACGAGAATATCCGTGTTCGGTTTCAACTCCACGTCATGAACCCACTGTTCTACGCGCGGTATCCATGGTCGAGAGGATGGCTTCATCTGTAAGAGGTCGGGTCGACTGTCGAAGGATAGGTGGTCGAATTCCAGCTGCTTTCCGGTCGCAAAGTAGTCGACGACCGCAACTGTGGGTCCAGGCTGCGTCGGTTCGAGGTTGCGCCGCGAATGAATTACGGCGTTGCGAGCCGCGAGGACATTCTCCCTGACCTCCGCTGGAGAAGGGCAGAAGACATTGATGTACGTATCGAGCAACTTCAGCTGGTCTGACTTTGTTCGCATCGAAATCAAAATCCTCAAACGCCGTTGCTCTGTATAGTTTATGTTAGGCCTATGCTTGCCAAAGCTGGGTGCGCTGGGGCAGTGTAGAACCCACCATCACAATTCCGCGCAAGTTCCTTACACTCCTTGGAGTGGAGTTCCGTCCAATCTTCGAGCTGGCAGGCTACGGAGACAAGTAATCTACGGAGCGACATCGGGAGCAGGTCTTCATGATTTCTTCGCGATGANCGGCTTCGCCGGTGCGGTGTAAAGCGTGCTGTCACCGAAAGTTCGTGCGAGAATCATGTAGGAGATGCAAAGCACTCACTCGCAAATTGCTACACAGATTTAGAGATCTGCCCCTGCGTTTCACGAACNCTAGCTTGCTAAGATTGATGCACGAGTTGTATGAGCTCCGAAGTGCNACCATATTCAGCTTGCGGACCTCCAGATCAAGCAATGGGGTTGCCCAAGCGTAAGGTTCTTTGTTGTTGGAAGCGGCGCCACGGAGTGCGGAGATGTATGTATAGGGAAGAATGAGGTTCAATGCGGCAACCAGGCTATCCTCCGGTGCGTTCATGAGATGGGACATGCACCCAANTGCACAGGCTAGAATGCCTCCATCCAGCAACTGTCCAAGGCCGCCNGTGAGGGTTGAGGGAGAGCAGAGGGTGGTAGCTTTNAAAAGCTTTCCGATACAGGCGCCTAGATATTCCCAAAACTTTGCTTTACAACTGGTTGATGCTTCAGCCTTCTTTGATATGTTGTGAAGCGCGNACGCCGCNGCGGCGAGGAATCTTTGANGCTGGAATTCTCGCCACAAGGTCGCATCCTCCCCGAGCGAGAGCGCACCTGTGATCAAGTGTTCCATGCTTTGGATTNCCTCATACAAACCTTCTTTATGTTTACTTGAAGCTGATTCGCGANTGCGAGAGATGAGGGCCGAAATCATGGCCTTCNTCTCGGTGNGCCGCATGCACTTCAGCATGTACAGCATCACTGTCCACCCCTTCTCTGTCTGTCGCACGATTGCAAATAGATTGACAATCCTGCAAGGACCACCCGNGTTCGGGATGATGTAACGCATCCCTGTTCTACCGTCCTTCATGCAAAGGAGTCGGTACACTGAGTCTGCTGTAGACGGATTTGACGCGANCTCGGTCTTNAATTCGTCCTTATGAGTCCCCGCGCAAACGGCGGAAAGCAAATCGGTGCAACATAGAATGGCCATGGATCCGTAAGAAGGGTGGGAGCCCTGNGTGATGAGATGGTTGATCCACCTTGTGATTGTAGTCCACTCTGCAACGACCTCGGACAGAGTTTTTGCTTTCAATGATTTGACAGCGTCGGTCTGCTGCGCTCGATCAAGTGCCATAATCGTGCTGGTTAGGTCTCGAAGTCCATTCATGGCGTTCGGGGTAGCCTTCTGCAGAGCGGCNGCGTCGTGAACGAACTGTGGGTGAAGCATTGCGAGTGTCACTCCTGTTCGAGTTTGACCTTGACCGTCTTCCACTANAAATTTCGCTAAGGCATCAAGGTGTTCTGGCTTCAGCGACCTGGCCTCCCCAAAGATCTTGCGAACNAATCGTTGGTGAGANTGGAGCAAGTCTAACGGGCACACTCATCGTACCCTGTCGCTTATGATCATGCGGGANCCCAGACTGTTGGGGTCGAGAAGGGCGCCNAGCGGGTCCCTTGCCATGGCCACTCCCTGAGCGGATAGGCCACGTTAAGGTCAATCGAGCTACCNGAATCNGTTATGGACGTACTTGATCATGTATCTGAGAAAGGATCTGCCTCATCCTGCTTGGAGAATTCCTGCTGGGTACATTGGAACGGGCGGGGGAAGCCATAAAACGAGGTCAAATGCTTGATGAGGCCAGTGCTAGAGATGGATTTTAAGCCAGGACGGTTGCTTGGTCTGTCACGAAGGCACTGAGGGGATCGCCGTAGTNGGAATATCCTGATGAGTAGGAATCGAGTCATATCTACAGTCGGACTGTCAAAACTTCCCGTCCTGATGCATGAGGTTGGCATGAGGCATGGGTGGGCGCCTCGACGGCGATCGCGGCCACATATNCCATTGCGAAAATCGCAACGCANTTATTNTAGACAACAAAGGTGTGCCCTCTTGTCATGAGCAACGGAAACTGANGGGAGGTTAGAAATAGGACTGAAGATAGCCTGGGACGACCTGCGAGTNATATCACTCTCACCGAATAACTCTCGCCCCATCCCAGTGTTGCCATGTTCGTGTACCGCTGGGCTGCTGTAACCAGGCCGAATACTATACACCCAAAAGACCGACAAGTAATACAACAGAAGTGAAGTCGTGNCGGTCATAAAAGCATAACTCGTAATATCATGAAGCTCGTCATAAATGAAAATCAGCAGACCNATCCCAACCCCCCTGGGTTACACCCCCTCCCTACCCAGACACCTCAAGGAACGCTCGGTAAANCCACGGTCCTCACCCTCTTACTCTTCAGCAGCTCCTCCATCAACGGACTCCCCGGCAATACCGCAGGCGGGGCTACCGCGGGAGTGGACATCGGCGTAGCCCACACTTCTGTCGAAGTCATCGCAGGCGAACTGACAGCCGACGACTGCAACGAGCCCAAACCACGAGGCTTACTTTTAGGCGAAGTGGGAGGCGTCTCTCCCCATCCCGAGCTACTCCCAGCCGCAGGCGCGACTGCGAAGCTCTGGTTGTCGAACAGCCCCTTAGGCGCCCCGCGAAGAACTTGGAACCGACCCCAACCGCGTTTGTCTTGGTGTCCTGAGATTCCCCCTCGACTGCTTGGCCCACTCCGAGGAGAGGAAGGAATGAAACTCAACGCGATACTCGGGGAGGATGTAAGCGTCCGAGTACCCGAGCCATGTCCTATACGTGGAGGGATCCCGACGTCGGGACTCCATGGAACTTGATCCTGGTCTTCAGCCTCTGGCGGATCGTGTGGGTCCGTCGGTATCGTCTCGCCAGGGGGTTGCATTGGACTTGGAGGTTCGGTTCCGGAAGGATCGCCACTGGGCGCGGATGGAGGTGAACGTTGGGATGAGAGGGAGGAGGCGATGACGGCACTGAAGGTGTCGGTTCGGGTAGAGGCGACCCAGGGTANGAGGGNGTTGGAGTCGTTGGNGTNGAGGGGGAGGAAGGAGGCAAAGGCGTAGCNGGAGTGGACGGNGATGTTGGGAGGTCNTCTGGTGGAAGAGGCGTTGGGCTCATAGTCGGCGACTTGGGGAACTGGTTCTCNAACCACGTTCCAGGGATAAGCGCNATAGGGAATAGCCATGTCGCTGANANGATAACGCCATACCCTTTCGATCAAATACGCGTNANCACCNNTAANTNCTAGATTNNANCNATAAGAGACNNACCAACGTCGTANCTCTTCACTTGATTCCAACTCCAAGAGATGAANGTCCCAATGTANCCCAAGTANGGNGCNATCCTCTGAAGGAGNAAGACNGTNGGTTGGAGNGGCANNGGNAGNACNTCGANNGGNATNTTGTTGAAGAACCACGTCAGNGCNCTCGTNATGAGCGCAGCNCGCTTCTGCGCTTCGATAGTCTTGTCGTTGAGGACCAGCATCGCTGGTGGCGGGAGGTATCTGCAAATNGTGGGTTNNNGTNAGCACNAGACGTACTGAAGANAANNGATAGCAAAGACGANANCNNCGGNGAGNAGGANNTGGGAGNNNAGTGNNAANCANCAAGATACGNACACTCGATAACCCCACCACATAACCTCATACGACACCTTATCCGCCGACGGTACCCACGCCTTAACCTCCTTGATCCTATACCTCTTCCCTCCTTCGTCGACCAGTTGTCCGTCGTCCAGAGAACGAAGAGGTCTNGGACTTCCCATATACGGGGACCTCGGCAATTCGTTGGAGCTTCCCANGTAGGGCGAGCGTGGAAGGGCNCTGGGATTTCCTACATATGGCGAAAGTGCGAGGTCCCTNGGACTTCCGGGGAAGGGGGANCTTGGGCTACCNATNTAAGGTGAGCGAGGGAGTTNAGGNGANGGTCCNNTTGGNGGAGANACCANGATNTCNGGTGTCGGANTCGCGTCGCTCTTCTTTTCCGCTTCAGNCTCNTGNGATGCNGAGAACCACCCAGCCAGNGGCCACATCGTCTTGACCCACCCTCCNACNGGGATGACTGCCTCNTCAGCNTTCNGCTTGACNGCTTGTTCCNCTGGNACGACTTCATCCTCNGGNATCTCCTCCTCGTAGTANACNGGAGCNACNTCGGCCAACTCNACGATATCCGCCTTGGTGGGTATGAGNGGGGAGTACATCATCACNCTCCCTGTATCNGCATAGGGCGTATCNTCTCCATCNCCACCTCGCTTGTTNTCCCCGCCATCACCTNCCTNCCCGTCACTGNCTTTCCCGATNCCNATCCTCTGGAGNATGTCCCACACCGTCGNCCTCCCCTCATNCTTCTCNTTCCCTCCATTCATNATCGTGGCNCTCTGCAATAGNTTNAACAGCTCCTTGTCGGCTTCAGGCAGCTTTGGNGCNGCGCCAGGNGGNGGTATNGGTTTCCCGCTCTTNTCTCGCTTCGGTGGGGGTGGTTTCGCTGGTACGATTGGTAAGGCGCGTCTGCGTTTTCGCGGAGAGCGCGGGAGAAGAGGGGAGGCGTCTTTGGCGGGNTCTTCAGGGGGTAGAGGAATAGTTCGAGATGGAGGTGCAGACGGTGGAGGGGAATTNGGNGGNAGAGGTTCGGGNGTG
The DNA here is from genome assembly GCA_027627275.1 of Coprinellus aureogranulatus. Classification (NCBI taxonomy): domain Eukaryota; kingdom Fungi; phylum Basidiomycota; class Agaricomycetes; order Agaricales; family Psathyrellaceae; genus Coprinellus; species Coprinellus aureogranulatus. Next base: position 46,716 of record JANDKE010000007.1, on the reverse strand, counting down.
GGTAACGCNTCGATNAGGGATTGCAGTCGGTGNGCAAGTACNGCNGGGTCGGTTAGGTCGAGATGGTCATGNCTCCTCTGGGNTGGGTAGNGGTGGNCGTTCGAAGAGGTGAGCAGACGAAGTGGACGGAAGGGGGAACCTCTCATGCGAATCCTCAGTTTCTTCCCCTGTGGACTCGTCCCCATCTTGGTCAGACGCTTCGGGCTCTTGACCCTCTGCGACCATACTGAGCACGCTTCCCATGACCATGAGAGGGGTGGGTCTCCATTGCTGGGCCTGAACGTGGCGGGTAGATGGTGTCTTCAAAGCTCCTTCGCGTCACCTCCACGGTAACTCCAGATGCTTCCGTCGTCGCCGCTCCCTTCCCACCCCCTAGGCTCGCGAGATCCTTGCCCAACTTCTTGAAGAATTCCGCCACTCCAACACCGGACAGAGCAATTCTACGCTTGATAGACGACGCAACCGAGCTGGAGCTCTCAGTTCTTCGCAGCTCAACGCCAAAGGTGGGAGATACTGGCGTTGAAGGGACGCTTGACGTTTGGGATAGGGGGGAGGAGATCGCGTCGGTTAAGGTATGGATCATCGTTTTTGGAGAAGATGGTGCAGATATAGACGGCGTTGGGAGCTGTCTTGGAGACGTGGGTATCGACCTAGCCTTCGGTTTGGACTCCTTAACATCGCTGGTACTTCCACTCCCGCCAAGCGTGCGGGCGAGCTTGCTGAACAGGCCCTCTGCCCTGCCTTCCGCAGTCCGGTCCTCAGAGGACGGTGACATTCTACTAGCTTAATCCTAGAGCTAATATCCTCTCCGTTAGACGTGGCATTTTGCCGAAAGATGAAACTAGAAACTCGCCATTTAACAGATTCCAAGTCTCAATACTCAGGTTCGCTACGACTATTCCGCACTTCGAGGAGTCTTGAAGCCCTTAGAGCCCTTAGACTATCTCCCATANCAATATAATTATGAACTCACGATCCTCTGGAAAATCCAGTCGAAGAGAACCGAGACACGAGAGTTAGATGGGGGAGCAGAGGAAACCAGGAACAGGCACGAAATGGGCAGCAGCGGGGATGACTAAGCGGGCGGACCCCCGATTTGGCTGTTCTACCCCTATTTTCATCCTTTCCTTCAGGATTCTACCGGTCGACAAGGCGACATTCGAGCCTGTGCGCGGATAAACAGCCCCGTTACAAGAAGAAGAAAAGCTAACTTGGTCAGGATACTTTGAGGATGAGACTAAGCGCAGTGTGCAGCTATCGTGGCTTGCTCCGAGTCCGAGCAAACGTCCGGCACCATAGGACCGCCTTGAGAGTCACCCCGAGATATTTCCTAGATGTCTGTATGGTCTACAGTTCGACCAATCCAATCTTATGACTACCCTTAGGCGCATTGTAATGACTAGAAAAGTGCTTTCTCATTGCGCACGAGAAGTAGGGCCACACCGCGCAAGTGAACTCCTCGAACTTCCGCTTCGCTACCTGGGCGCTTATGTCGGCGATTGGGGTATACCCGAGGTCCCATGGAGTTACCGACGGAGCACTGGAGCTAGAAGAGGATCTGTATTATAGGAAAGTTTGGGAGGTGAGCCTGAGGTTCTACTCGGAGACGGTTCGCTTGTGAACTTCTTTTCCTGCATCCTGACTCCTAAAGGTGCGGCTAACGGTCGAGTTTAATCGAGCCCGATGCTTCTCTCGAGCTAGGTTATTGTGAGTAGTCGACGAGTCATCGCCCTGCGGCTCCTCAAGCGCAGCCCATTTAAATCGCTTCCTAGGAGAGTATTTTCCATCCCATTCACCCAGCGACTCTCTTCCTCACCCTATTAGAAATGTTGCACACACCTTGGGAAACACTCCCTCAGACTCGCTTTCTAACCCAATTTATACCCCAGTACCAAGCGCACAGAGCCCAAGGGACGACTAGAGCTTTCTGGGCCTTGCTCCTTGGAGCATGGAACGCCCAGTTTCCCCTCCTCGAACAAATGTACCCAGGACGAGAGAAATTGACCCCAGAGGAGGTCGAGGCATACGTCAAGGAGATACCAAAGCAGCGAAAAGTGCGTTTATATCTGGAGTTGAGAGTCTTTACAAACCGATGTGCTAGCGGCTACAAGTGTGGTTTCGCAGTAGATTTCCTTCCCGTCGGCGTCGTCAAATCGCTGCTACTCAGCAAGTACGACGGAATCCTCCCAGTCAGGCAGCCAGCGGGCCCGTCAGGACCGCATCGGGGGAGCCAACCCAGACGACGACGCCTATTCACCAGCCCACCAGCTCATCGCAAAGATTAAGAGCCAGAGCTCCTACTCCGTACCCAAGAATTTCCGGATCCAACACCATGAGCCTACCCCCAACGCCCATAACGGATAGCCGCGAGCAATCGACGCTCGAAAATACCTCACCCGAGATGCAGAGACCTCCGACTACCGTTCAGCAGCGGGGTGTGTCGCCTCCTCCCAACGATACTAGTGCGGATGCAGTAGCCGACACTTCAGAGAAGCGCTGGAAGAATCTCGAGGATAGGATGGACAGGATAGAAGCTAGGCAAGGCGCCATGGCCAAGGTCGTAAAGAGTCATGATAAGACTCTGGCCTCTATGTCCCAGGCCTCTGGCAATTTGGGTGGTCCGAGCGCGGAGAGTCACGGCCTCGCCGGGAGTCGCCGCACGTAGTGTTCGGATGTTGAGCGCGTATATACCCTCGAGTTATTGAGCTGTGCAGACGCTCGCTGCCTCACGCACATGATACCCATGATTGTATGTTGTACTGTAGACCGAATGATAACAACCCCTCTCAACGAACTGGATAGGACAGAACCAAGATAGGACCTTTGATAATGCACAGACGTTCGGTATTGAACCATTTTCGCGGATACATCATTCTACGATTTCTGCCGCATATCACTAATATATATAAAGAAACGACCTACATTCGTTTGTACGTGTTTGTTCTTTGCCTTCTTTCCCTTGGACAGCGCATTCATTTGTGCACAAACTGCTGCGAATTTCTCGATAAAACGCTTTGATATACCACTCTCACCTCCAATATCTGAACTTAATGCATAGGTCGCCCTTGATTCCTCTAAAGAATGGGCATCTTTGACGGCGTCAGGAGCCCTCGGCATATTTGTTCATGTTGACAGTGCCGGTGAACGAGCCATCCTCCCGACTGGATTTGCGCGGCTTTTTGTCTACTCCACATCGTCACTGCGCATCATGACTGACGGTACCTTCATCTTCTAGCCGTAGCTTTGACCATTGAGTCTCGGACCTTTCCCAATTTGATTCTTTTGTCTTCGCGCTATATAACCGATCTGGGGTGTGGTCAGAGTTGGGTCAGAGTACGGTGACTCCCACGCAACTCCCACATCTTTCCAGCATTCCTCTCTCGCCCTATTTACAGTCGCCGTTGTCGTTCAGTGAGCTATCTACTCTGCCCTCAGCCTATGCTCATCATTGTCCCACTTACAGAAACTACCGCGTTGAAGCAATACACGTACAGCATTTTCAATCTCGCGACGACTCGTAGTACTCCCTCGGTGCTGGCCACTTCGGTCTCGGGACCGCTTGCAGTGTGTAAACATTTATAGATCGAATCGTAGTACTCATAAGACGCTGGGAAAGTCTCCCGTGTGTCGACGAAGATTTGGTGTGATAATCTGAATCTAACGAGAGGGGCGAGCGGAGCGAGACCGCTCTTGTTCCAACATACACAACCTCCGCGTCCCCAGTCAAGTCCTGGAAACTTGGTCCTGTGGACGAAAGTCTCTTCTGTCCGGTTTCGCAGAACCATTAGCGCAGGCACCGAACTACGGGGGTTTGAACTTACTTTGCGACTCGATACACATGACCTACGACTTTATACTTTGCTTCCGTGGGCCCAGCCATCGCGTTGTATTTCAATTTCGTCAAGATGAAGGCGATCTTCTGCAAGTTGAAAGCAAACACGCCTTCCATCAAGAGAATATTGTCTGGATCGTTTTCCATATCCCTGACACACGCTTGTACCCTTGGTTCAGACCCTCCGTTAATGTAAGTCCAGCAAGTTCGGTCGCGATAGATCAGGGAAAGGCGACCGGAGAAATCGTAGAATTGGTTCTCCGCAAGGTCGCTGCAGTCATAGTAAGCGAGGGACGACTCGGGACGGTATCGCTGGAATTCCAAGCGAGGATCGGGAGAGGAAGGTTCACTAGTCCCTTGTTTGATTTCCCTGAGGTTGAGCTCAGGTAATGGAGGGAGAAGGGCGTTGGCCAGGGCTTCGATATGTGTGAGCTGATCTATCCTCCTTCTGAATGATGGAACTATGAAGTACGCCGGTTATGCTTGGTGAGGTGAGGGCCATACCAAGGGAGACAGACACTCACGAGGTTGTGATCCGCTTTCTGTGTTTGAAGCACATTCGGAGGAGTGGTAGGCATACCAATCCTCCTCTTGACAAGCTCGTGAGCAATAGTAGACTGAGAGGCAATTTCCACATGTCCTCATATGTCCATCTCTCATTTCGGAGCGAACATCCAAGTCGACATGCTGACAGAAGCGTAAGTACGCACGTACGATGGTACAAGGGATAGGGTCCACACTACCGACTTTAAGGTTACTGCATGCATTCGCCTTTCCGAAGTTCATCTCATGCTTGAGGGCGGCTCGGGTGCGCCGAAATGAGCCCCTCAGCCTTTCATGAATCCATCCATATTCCGCCTCCGCAACGGAACTGAGAATCGCGTCTTCATCTTCGGATGCGATGGCGTAAACCTCGCGTATGGGCATAAATTGGAGAATATACCTGAGACTCTCATACGTTCCGGTCGCGGCATAGGACGCGGGTGGCGAGTTGCCCATGTGTGCTATACATTGCGCAATGTTCCGGAGCATCCCTCCTTTAACAGTTTGGCGGATGATTCTGACTGGATCTGCCCCACCGTGGATAGCCCCGAGCACAGTAACAGCAACGCCTACGTTGATGCATCCCCCCATCTGCATCCAGAATAGGGAATTGGTGACTCGAGCGTCGATCGCACTTTGGACGAGGCTCGACAGCGTTGATGCGTGTTCTTGATATACGTCGTAGTGCAAGAATTCGCGGAAACATCGAAGCGATAGCCTTGCGGTGGCGGCAGCGACTGCTGCCAGCGTCGCTGCTGCTGATCCGGTAAATCGCCTACTAATAGGGCCATTTAGAGTCTGCTGAGCGCGTTGGATGATCGCCAGTATTATCTTCTTTCCACCTCTACCCTGTACTCTGGAGGCGACCTCGTCGTAGCATGAAGTGTGTGATTCCATGAAGCGGACGAGACCAATGGTGATCTGGCACTCCGACCCACCCCCTCGATTGACAGTCACATATGCCCCAGAGTTGCGATCAACTCTGCACAGAGCGGTGATCATAACGTCCGTTGTGCATGGTAACACAAGGATTTGGTCTCTGTAGTCGTCAATACCAGTCATTCGAGTGACCGCCAGAACCAATCCGACTGCAGTGAGTGTGTCTGCTTGGGCGAAGGTAGGCCCTCTTGAGGTTACATGCAGAAGGAAGATCATCCATTTTGTGACATCGCCCCAGTGCTCGAGGAGCACTGCCCCGTACCTCTGTTTTACTGGCAACAGTCCTGCAACGTTGGATTTGAGACATTCAGTAATCGTAAGTAGGTCGCGCAGTGCAGCTGCTGCCGATGCAATGGTGTGAGCTGGCGAAGAGCCAGAAGCAGCGTTAGAGTCTCTTTGTGAAATCAACGTCGGGTTCAGGCAATTCAGTGCGTCCTCCAATATTCCGATATCGAAATGTTGCACGAGGTATCTAGCTCCGGCGTCCATCTCCTCGGTGCTTTCGTGATTCGATGCTACGAGGGAGCCTAAGTGATGGACGAGCTGACGGTCGACTGTGTTATCCTTGGTACGCCTGGCTTTGACCGGGGGTCAGCGTTACCTTGCGCTCCTTCGATGGGGCTTCGCAGGAGGACCCCAGCGGTTCTTGCACCCTGTGGCATGGTGGGTCAAGGGAAAGTCGAGAGACTCCGCTGGTGATTGGCTGTATTCACACGAGTAGCCACTAGCTCTTCGCAGTATCGCCGGGATTCAGGAGTTCCTGCCCTCGAGACGCTCCTACGCGCGTATAGCTGCAGCTTGAGCGCAATCTATGGATGGTAGACGAGGATGCAAGGGCGTACCAGATACGCAGATCTCTCTCTCTGTTCGCTCCCCTCGCTTTTCTCCGCCAACTCCTCAAACTTCCGCACAGAGTCGACGATACCACGCTGGACGTCGTCGTAGATCTTCACAATATCCTTCGCTACGCTCTCCGCGCTCCCATCTTCCACCGCCACCTCGAACTCTTCTTCCATAATCTGCAGCAGCATGTCTTCTACGTACTCGTCGTCGGGTACTTCGGCTTGGGAGTCGAACGCGTCTAGGATTTCTGAGGCGAGGAGGGTCTTCTTGTCTGTTGAGGAAGAGGAGGAGGAGGAGCCCCAGTGTTCTTGCAGTGCGACACGGAGGACGGGCCAGAGTGAGAGGCGGGCGATTACGCCTCTGGCAAAGAGGACCGAGGAGTTGGGTATGGGTGCGGGCCCTGCGGGCGTGGAGGACGAAGGCTGGGTGGACATGGTGGTGGCGGTTGAAGGGAACGAGTCAGGCTTGGAGATTAGATTGATTTGCTTTTTCTTGGTGAGATCAGAGAGCGCCTAATCAAGCCCGGGCCGGTGGGGTCACTGGGGCGAGCCGCGTTCCTCGACGCAAGTAAAAAAAACAGGAAGAGAAGCAAGGGCATTAATGGGGTAGTGGTAACCTGGGTCGTTGCCATCGACCCGCCGGGGGTTCGATTCCCCCTTAATGCACGCCTACGTTTTTGTTTCGTTTTGCTCTTCTTCTGTCATCGCGATTCAGACACTCTCAGAAAAGTTAAAACGAGGCCCGACGGTGGATTTTCTAGTACAGTATCTACGTTTTCATCCTTTTTTTGTATGTACCAATCATTGAGAGGACCGATTGAATAGTACGGGGACCTAGGTCTGAAGGGTATTCGACGAGCGAAGCTTCATCATCTACTATGTTGTTGTCCCCTGTAACGCAGTGAAAGAAAAAAAAAATCGACAATCGTCATTGTCAGTTCTGACTACGGGGGACTAGTCCAAACTCAGAGTATCGGTATCGGTATCGGGCTGCCGCGACCACGACGACCACCACAACAACAACGACCAAAACGACCACAACGACGACGACGGCCTTTTAACGTTTAACGTCCGTCCTGTAAAGAAATGTGTCTCTTCAACCTGGATGGAGAAGAGCCAACTCGGAGCAGGTTCACCCCGAGTCTATATTGAACTTCCTGGTCTGTGACGAGACCCCCCTTTCAAACGCACGTAAGTATCAAGTATACAAACATGACCATCACATCGCCTCTTCATTGCATAGAGTATACTGTGCACAGATATCTCTCTTTCTAATACTCAATGATTGTCATGCCTTACACTCTTCCTCCCTAATTGACTGGGCATATTCTGGACTATGGCGATCCGGTCCCTATCCTTGCCTTGCGCGAGGTACGCTTCACGATCTTGGTGCTGGTCAAGTGAAAATGAGCCTGAGCAAGAGAACGGCGACAAAACTTGTCAAGCATTATACACTGTGGTTTATCACCACCATCGACCGACCGTCTGCCTGACACTCCCGTTCGCTTGATCACTCGAATTAGGTCCCTCCGCTCGATTGCAGATCCAGACCCTATAGGATGAAGGTTGTGGACTGCGAAAGGTCGATGGATGCCGCTGGAAGGGAACGAATAAAGGGTGTTTCATGTCGTATCCTGCAGGAACGTACGCCCTAGGTCCTTCAAATTCTCTATGAATCGGTGCGTAGTCCGGTGCGAGTTGAAGTTCCTTCCCTACTGCCTCCCTATTATCCTCCTTCCGCGTCAGATCGTCGTCGTCGCCCAGTCGCAGGCGTTTTGGCTATTGCATCGGGTCAGTCAACTGGTCCGTTTCGACTTGGAGGGCTCGTGGGTTCGTCGCCTTCGCACTACTGTGGCTTCGTGCTCTCGCCGGCTATCGTTCCTTCACGCCTGCAATTCTGTGGCTTCGTCTCTATCCTGGCTTCGTCGGCCTCATGGTTTCGTGTTCGTTGGTTCGTGTTCCCATGTGTTCGTTGATACTGGGTCGCGTCGGTCAGGTTGTTGAACGCCGATTGGGTTTGGGTTTCGTGGAATGGGAAATGGGAGTCAGTCTGGCTTTCGTCGAGCTCATCGTGTACAGCGACGGGCGGACGAGTGAGACAACGTGAGACACATGGCCCGTGCTGGGCCGTGCAAGGGTGGGACCGCCGACTCGGTGCTCCCCTTCGATGCGTGTTGTCTCAATAGCTACCTGGCTTTCTGGAAGGGCTAGTGTTCTAAACAATATTGTTTCTATGAAACTCTTCGGCCACGCGGTTTACTGCAGGATAGACGCTCGACGGTTGATGAGGGAAGTCAGCCGGGTGTAGCCAATCGCCTGTCGTCACGCGCGGTTCCAAATCAGCGGGACTTTCCCAGAGTTTCTTCCCTAAAGCCGAGGAGGGGGTTAGGTGTCGAGGCACCTGGACCTTAGAAAAACATACATACATACATACATGTGCCTGGCGTGTCGAAGTCACGTCACATTGGTCTCTTCGTTCCGCCGAGCACTCTAGGTTTGGAAGTATTCGACGAGCGAGGCTTCATCTACAAGCAGGCCTAGGTCGTCAATTCGCTTCGACCCCGAGAGCAAATAATCGCTATTTGCATAACGTAAGTACGTACCCAGACCTTCCGCCTTCCAACACAACAACTCCACGCATCCACTCCGCCTAGGCTCACTATCGGAGTACTCCTCCTCCGCCCGATGATGGTAATCGTGTTCGCAACACGGTTTCCAGAGGTAAGGGCAGGCTCCGGCGTCGCGGAGGAGGAAGGGCTCCCATTTGGTGTATAGTTCATGAGCTCGGTGGTGTAAGGAGCGGAGCTTGCCTGAGAGAGGGACGTCAAAGCCTACTGGGTGTTGAGATATCCGTACGAGTTTTCGTACGACTTCCAGGCGCTGTCGTTCGAAGTCGTGGACAAGCAAACATCACACGCACTGGTCAGGAGACGTACAAAGGAGGAGGAATGGATTGAACGTACGAGGAATATCAACGAATTAGCCGCCTCCATATCGAATCCTTCCATCCTCCCCAACACCTCTTCCGCCTCCTTACACACATCCACCGTATCCACATCCACCTGCCCTATCCCTTGAATAGCGTCCAAGTACACTTGCAACCCTTCCGCCGCCTCTTCAGCGAACGGAAAGATATCCTCAGTCGGAGCCAAACACGAGTCTGGGATCGGTGGCCACTCTTCCGTGGACAGTCCGGAGAGCTTCGCAGCTTCCCAGGCGGTCAAGCCTAGTTGGAGTACGGAGACGTTGACGTCGTACAAGTATACGTGTGTTAAGCGCACGTAATTTTCGATTGAGTCGTCCGGTAGATAATCTAGTAGGTCGAGTTGGGTTCGGGATGTGACCATGTTCATGAGCTCGAGTAGACCAATCGAGGCGAGCCTCTCGTGGTTATACCGGAAAGTGAGGACTTTCAGTTTGGGTACCAAGCGGACGTAAGAAGGGTCTTTGGTGTGTGTGAGGTGGTCGAGGATGTTCCGATACGGTTCCGTTACATCCAACTCCTCCAGGCGTTCACACACCATCAGGATATTCAACAGCTCACAGTGCCCCATCAGAAAAAAAATTGGTCGGGAGCCCGTCAGGAGCCCACCCAGGTCTCCTTGTACTCCCGGGTGTGGTCGTGGACGAGGGTAAGCTTGATCTCAAGGGAGTCGAGGAAGCCCTGGTCTTGAGCAGCACGGTCGTAGATGTTCAAGCTGATGAACAAGCCATCGGAGGTGACGTCGCTGGGAGGGGTCAGAGTGGTGTGGCATGGGGAGGGAGGGTAGACCAGGTGGTTCAAGTGAGTCAATTTTCTATCGTGCCCCAAATCTTACCAATCCGCGCGTCACAGGCTCAACTTCGGCGAAGAACGAGCAACATTCTACATCGCCGAGCTCACACAAGGCCAACATCCTCTATTGCGATCTCAAGCCCGAGAACATTCTCCTCGATACCTCGAACAGAAGGACACCCATACTCCAAAAATCGACGACCTTGCCATAGCCTTGCTCGTCGAGGAGGATTTCACGTGCGAGATACTCGGTGGTGCCGCAGAAGGCAGTTGTAAGCTCCCCGGCACGAGGATTGGCTTTGGACAGGCCAAGCAGAGAGCGACGGGTCCAGATATGAGCTGTGGGTGGGCTCGTTTTACGCAGAGGACACCCAGCAGATGTATTAGAACATCCGATTCGGCAAGATTCGATCTTCGAAAGGGGTCAAACGTGAAGAGGGCAAGCTATATCAAGGGTCTTCTCAATCATAACTCGGCACCAACCACGATGCAGAAGAGTCCAAGGAGCATGTCTTCTTCAAGAACATCGGCTGGGACGCCCTCGCTGGCAAGCAGTTTACTCCACCCTTCGAGCCCGTTGTGGAGTCGGACGAGCCTGTCAACAACTTCAACCCCGAGTTCACCGGCACGGGCGACTGCGTAGAGGGGCTCCCCCAAGAATACTTTGACGCTCCCCAATCCAAGCAGCTCAGCCTCGACGATAATGATCCGAGCGAAGATTGGGTCAGCCAGAATTTCTCGCCCGCTAGCGCTACTGGCCCTTGCCCAACGGCTCCTTGGGATGGGACTCACGCCGGACTGGAGATGCTGCCTATGCCGCGCTCTCGTCAGTATCCGACACCATGAGTCCCGGTACGAGCGCAGGGAGCAATACCAAGATCATCCAGATCCAATCGAAGCGGAAACGCAAAGACCAGTGACTGAGCGGGACGCCCTTGACTGCGTCGATGCAGGACAAGTTCAGAGGATTTACGTTCAGCGGCGGGGGAAACGTGCGCGAGCCGATGGAGGCTCACGCTGCTAGCACCGAAATGGCGCGGACACGAAGAGTACGGGCACCCCAATAAATAATATGAAATAACGAATCGGTGGATCAGCGGATGAGGAACACGGATGAGGATGACTACTTCTCATGAACCACCTCTCCTTCACGACCGCCATGATTCGTTTGGTATCGCATTCCCTTCCTGGCATTTCTCCTTTACGGCCTCGGTCCCCTCTTGCTCTCATCTCGCTCCAGGATCCCACATCCGCTTCCTGCGACTGTCCTTATGTTAACGTGTCGATCGCTATCTTTATGTTTTATACCCAGGCTCTCTCTGACATCGACTACGATTCATCCACATTGCTATGCATGCCTCTCCTCCATTCTTATTCTCTTGCCCATCCGGTTGCTTATTGCTGTACGGGAGATGCAACTTGACAAAAGTACACGGACTCCATCTTAGGGCGTATAATGCATATCGACAGGCTACAGCGATGGGAATTGACTTCGGGCTCCAACCCCTGGGCCCCCCTGACATCCCTTCGAGAGGCCTTGACGCAGATTATAAGCCAACCCGTGGCATCACTAGATACTCTACATGTGTACAATGGCGAGTTCTTCCGTTTATGCATTTCAGTTCCCAACTACCCCAACTCCTTCAGACCACGAAACGCATTCGCCTCTGGGGTGCCTGGCTCTGGTGTCACGCGGCTTCTTCATGTTGCGCTCCAGTCTCGCAGTGGGTAGAGTGCCTCTGACGATGCTTTCTCAGTTGCGTGGCAGGGCAACTCGTACCTCGGGTTTTCTGATTGCTCCAGTTACCCCAGCTTCCATAAAGACTATCATGCATAAATCAAGTAACATATTAGCTTGTCGGTCTTCACTAGCTTCACTCGTATCTTGCCTTAAAGCGAGACAAATTCCCCGGAACCCTCAAACCAATTCACATTGGGTGACCGCTGAAAGCCTGCTCAGCTAGAGCCGGGGGTGTCAGTGGTGAAAAACGGCAGTGCTTGCTGTGGGGAGTGTTTGCGCCGAGCAAGATTACCATGGCCCCTCGTTGAACGGTTAGCACAAATTCCCTCAAGAAGAGGCGGACGGTTCTGTCAATGGTCGAGGCGTGAGTGCGGAGATCTAGGCATGGTACGGATATCGACAAATACGTCCTCCTGGCCAACGAGGGTGTCAGGTAGCTGATTCTGGCTTCCAACTTCATTCTGGAGTGACAATATCGATTAGCGATAGTTTGGAGAATAAGAAGGATGCCCTCGACTGGAGCGCTTGAAGGGCAACAGAAAACGCGAGAATCATGGTCACGGCTGTATCTCAAACCAACGAAACTTCCCCATATCTGTCATTTTGATAGACCTGGCAAAGCTGAGACACCTGCCGTATACGACGCATATGACGCCTATGACAGGCAATGGTCATTGAATAGCGGAAAGATATAGAATGATCAGATCACTCAGGGTCTACCATTCGGCGCCCTGCGCGTGTGATGTGTTGGGTACTGTGGATCCGGTGCGGCGAGCACGCTGCACAGGACGTATTTGAGTCCGTTGTCCGAGATTTAAAGTGAAGACCATGCCAGGAGCCTGAGAAGGCAAGGAACCAAGAGGATAAGACAGAACTGGGAGACCGCCCTGTGGCGGGGTGTTCAACTGTGCCGTCGCGTTCGAGCGAGGCGAGTAGAACCAAATCGCGCTATAGCGAGATGCTGGTAATGAACGAGAATGTTAAATCGCCCTATGGCGAGGTGGTTAAACACGTTTAACAATCAGCAAGGCGCTCTATAGCGTCTCGGGGCGCATGACTTGTCAAAGTGAGGAACTAGGGGCACCGTGGTGAGCTCAGATAGTGATAATAGTCTATAGGAGTGTACCTAGGGGCACCGTGGTGCTACAGGTACATGAGTATAGGATCTAGGATCAGGATGAGGGAGGGCACTCACAGCTCAGATAGTGATAATAGTCTGAGCTGTGAGGGCGCGAGTACACGGCGAGCGATATGCGACCGAATGAATCATGTGATCGTAGAGACTCTGATATTCTAACAAGCTGTAAGTCTGGGATGGAAGTGGAAGACGGAGAGGGCTCGTGGGAATCGCAGCTGGCCGACCTCCCTTCAACTTGACGAATCGACCTACAAGATATCTATTGCACTATGTTACAGAGTGAAGGTCGGCATTGATGAAGTCACAGCGGTGCGAGATATGTTATGTGTATCTTACGCCGTCAAAAAGCGGCGGAATCCGCCTGCAACTGCCTACATTGCAACCCTTGAACGCCATCTCGCACCCAAACCGTTGTCCCAGATCCAACACTTCATGAACCTTGACATGACATCGAACGAAAGTCACCTTCAGCACGGGAAGTCCAAACCTCCTATTATCCAGCGTCATTTCCAGATTCCTGAAGAGTTCAGGATATGCGACGCAGTCGCAAGATTCCAAACAGAGGTGCTGCAGTCTGGGTAAGAAAGAGTGCAGTGACATGGCGCATAGAGCGTCTATGGGGAGTGCGAGGAGGGGGAGGAGAAGAAGGGCAGCGTCGTGATCGATTGAAAGCTCCGTCAGCTGGTGCAGCTCACACAGTCCTTTCGCAAGCTTGCGTTGCTCTCGAATGTTTGCATTCGGACGACACCCAGAATCGACCACCCTTATTTTCAAGGACGACGTCCTAGATTGGGTATATCGCATGAAGTCAATCGCACGATCCATGCCCATGGCCGCGCATTGCAGAGTCCACGCCCGAGCCCCTGGTAATGCCTGGATAGCATCAAGAACCTTTTTGCTTCCGTTCGAAGCAAAATCCAGGGTATCGAAAGGGTCTCCGTCTACGACGGTGCTGAGCGTACACCCGTCTGAACGGTCTACGACAAGCTGCATTTTCACGTCTGTTGTCCCCTCCGGCAGCGCCGTTTCCACCATGACGGCGATGTACTCCTCCATGTACTCGCGGTAGAAATGGCTTAGATCCAACGGCGGCAGCGTAATCTGAAAAGCGCAAGGTTCGGATGGTATGAAGGGGAGGGCCTTCATGAACTCTAACTTCCATACCATCTGTTCAACTTCTTTCCCTTCGATGGCTAGGAAGGAGAGATGAGGGAGGGTTATAGCAGGGAGAGCAAGAGGGGCGAATAGGGCCGCGTGATCAGGGTCGACAGCATCGTTGAGGTGCAGGAACTGTATATTCGGCGTGCCCTGGAGGAACACCACCAACTCCATGCAAGTGGGGCGGTTCGTGGGTGAAATGAGGGTGAATTGGGTGAGGTGACATGACGAAGAGGTAAGCTGGAAAGATTTGCCAATGATAGAGACTCGCTCGAGCTTGATAAGATCTGGTCCGAGGTAAAGCGATGTGTTGCTTGGAAGCGGTTCATCGCTGCCCGATCTCCTTCTACTCCAAGTGAGCGCTTCCAGCTGAGGCATCTGGAACTCGGCAAGCGCGAGAACAGGCCTTGCATTGGAGAAGGTCGTGCTCGCCTCTACCTCACACCACTCGACATGGAACTCCCGAATCCGATGCTGGTGCTGCAAGAGCAGTCTCAACACTCCAAGTAGATGGCATATTTCCTCAATGTCCTTTGGGTGATGAAAAGAGACAGGAGCGGACCTATGGCCGACGTCGAAGCGGTGGGGAAACGAGACCCGGAGAAGGCGCCGCAGGCACGGTACCGATTGTCGCTGGACGTCCACCATACACGCCCACAGCCCTTTTTGCGAGAAGGCAGCGTATCGCCAGTGTCGACAAACGCGGGTGCACGAGACGATGGTGGTCTGGGCGAGGCGTACGTCCTTGAGGCTTGGGTCATCAAGGTGGATAGTGTCTTCGAAGATTTGGTGCAGTATCTCTGTCGGTAGATCAGGACCTAGGCGTTCTCGATAGGCGGGCGGCGGCTCGGCTGGCACTAGCCTTAGCATGGCGAGTACGATGGATGGGAAGGAGGGGGTTGTTCGCGTCGAGCCAGTGCTATATTGGTCTAGCCTTAGCCGGTGGCTGCGGCGTATCACCAAACCCCGCCGAGCAAGATGAATCCGCACAGGATCGTATCAGCAACGGTCTGGGGTAGCGACTTGGAAGGCATGCAAGTGTAATTCCAAGCTCATACACAGCCTTGAACTGTCCTCGTGCCACTCGGTATGGCCCGTGCGCTGCGTCGAGAAATCTGTGAAACGACTAAATCAGCTCCAAAGCAAGACCAATCCCGAGAACCAAAACACAGCTGAACCCAAATACCGTCGACACAAATCAGATCTCAGAGGGCTACACATTATATTACACGCAAGAGGGGTATAAAAAGGTTAGTTTGTAGTATTCAAAGGTGGTATACTGGGCCAAGCGACAAGGGGACGAGTCGGAGGGAGAACGACGGCGCTAAGCTACAGAGGATGATCAATGACGAATTCTCGAACAATTCGCAAGGGTGGGTCAGAAGACGACAGGGAATGCAAATGCGAGAGGAGGATGGACAGGATACAAAGACAGTTTAGGTATTCGGGCGAGGAAGGGATGGGGAGGGAGGGGTGTCGCCTGGAGCGAGTTCGAGATAGGAGGCGGGGAGGGTGCGGGAGAGAATGGGAGAGGTAGGCGAACACGAAGAGGATAAGTATCTGGGTTAATGAAACAAGTCTGGGAAAAGAGGACTGTGAGTAACAGACGAATGAAGCAAAGAAGTGGATAAACGTACACAAGATGAGGCGGTAAAGATAGCAAAGGAGGATAAATGTAATGACAGCGATCCGCACCGGGAGAAAAGCCATAATGATTGCAGAACACAAGTACCACAACCGTCACCTGGCTCAGCCGGGGAGAGCAAAGTAAGTAACATAGAGAAGAAGAAATGGCAACTACATCAAAACAAGATACTGAACAACTCCAACGACGAGGAGAACGGAAGGAACAACAATCACAGCACACGCACATGAAAGTTACTACATGCCGCCGTAAGCATCGGCAGGGTCATAAACAGTGTAAGCCGAGGTGGGCCTCCTGTTGCTCTCGGCCTGCGAAGGTGCGGCAGGTGCTGGAGCAGGGGCCGGTGCCGGAGCAGGTGCAGGTGCCGGAGCGTCAGTACCGTCCAAGATAGCCTTCTGCTGAGCGAGGAAGGTAGTCGAGGCGGCGGGGCAACCGACACCAGGACCGCGCATGTTCTGCAGGGTCACAAGTGCAGCTTGCATCCTGGCGAACTTGTCATCCTTCGAGTTGCCAGTCGGGAAAGACACAGCAACGCCAGGGTTGTTGACAGCGCGTCCCGCAGCGACGTTCGCTTCCAACGACTAGGAGATTTAACTCAGCTATTAAACGGGTTCATACAGTCCGATCGATACTCACAGCAAGGAACTCGGCGCGAGGAGGAGGGCAGAAGCATGGAATCTTAACGACTACACCAGCTGCGTTGGTGATTCCATCGCAATCTCCAGTGCCGGTGGGGTTCAGACCAGACTGGAGGCCAAATTCGGGCACAAGGGCGGGATCGATCGCGCGTCGCTGGAACTCCAAAGGAGCTGCTGCGGTAACAGCCGCAAGTGAGAAGGCGAGGAGAGATGAGAAGGACTTCATTTTGTTGTATCTGCTTGCAGAGATGATACTTCGTGGGTTGTCAAAGATTGAAGGAGTGTATGGAACTGATAAAGGCCTCAGGCGAATCAAGCTTTGAAGACTGGCAGAATTGTCGACAATTCTGAAGCGACTAGCGCTGAGGGAGAGAAAAGAAAGAAAAGGGAGAACGAGAAGGGAAGATGAAGGATGGGAGGAAAGAGATGAAGGGTGTGTTTTTCGCTCCACCACGCCCTTTTATGGACCTACAGGCAGCCTGCAGGCTGGTTGCCACCGACCGTATTCACAGATTGATGCCGTGTCCATTGTCCTTACGCGTTCCTCGACATCAGCTACCATTCCCATGCACTACCGCCAAACCCTTTGCAACCATCAATTCCGAGGTGCGTACTTTGTATGTAATGGAAGCGCTAAATGTTAATGAACTTTATGAGCTGTACTGACGAAGCAATGGAGCCCAAAGCGACTATCGCAGACTTGCTTGTTACAGTATGTAGCAGGGTTTTATGACGAGCAAGAGCTTCTGGAATAAGGCAAATACAACAAACGTGCGGCTCAGTACGCTGGCGAGATCGTCCGCATGGGCAGTCGAGGTCTATCGGTTGGACGGCTATGGTAGCTATGGGTCCATGTGGCTGCGAGTCCCGGCGACTTGCGAGTCGTTGCGTTCTCAACGTCTCGATCGACTTCGCCGCGTTCTCGTTCACGACTAAGCATACCCATTCTTTCCAGGGACAACACCATACGCTGGTCCATCCCTTCCAAACATCTTACGCAAGTCTCCGACGAGGAGATGAGGTTGTTCATGTGCCGCAAAGTGNCCCCCCTTATCGTGCTCAGACTCGAACACAAGATTGGGTTGCTTTAGCCANCTACAGGTAAGAGTGAGTAAGCTGNATTGCNCCATAAATGATGGACTACTGCNTACCTGGGAGGGAGACGCCAGAGCTCTCGAGGGAAATACGAGTAGCCGCTTGGCACTTTGGGAGGCTCCCATGTCCACCCAGTTACTCTTCGCTCGAAATANATGCGGAGGGTGGCGGCCGNGCCTGCCCTNGAGAACAAGTAGATAGANATCCATGTAAGGACTGGAGGGATAGGTTGCATGAGTACAAGCANACCACCTTNGAANAGATGTCTGACCTTCATCATCCTCCCATGGGTACCCATCTGTCCAATTTACGAGCTTCTCATANATCCAAGCGAGCAGTCCCACNGGGGAATCTGCAAGGGAGTAANCCAGTGTCTGGGGCTGAGTTCCTTGTTCANCAGCGTATCCGTGNCCGAGCTTTATGAACCACTGGGTGCGTTCGATNCCTGCCTTCTCAACTTCGCTGAGATCATCAAGGCCGTTTGCCACCGCATTGNTGAACTCGNCTANGCTAGAGGAAGTGGNGTTGAATCGAAACCATCGTGGTCAGTGCCTGATCATNAGAGCACNATTATCTCGAGCTACCTCATGGTCTGTTGGTAGTTGGTATGCCATGCTTTGACGTGGTTCTGTCCATAGTTAAGGGCAATCGTTTGAGTTATCTGTACCATAACTCAGTGAGTNGGTTTATGAAGGCCGGGAAGATGGCTGAACGCACGTAAAATCCCCAATCACCGCCCTGCGCCACTATAGCCCACTTTTCAGAAGGGTCCAGGAGGACAAGGTGAGACGCCCACCATATTCATTGTAACCCAAGGCGAGCATTAGCTTGTGGCCAACCTGATGAAGCAAGTTAGAAACCCAACGAAGCGACTCCCATTTATCTCATCCCGACCCACCTCCGCATATTGACGCACGCCAAAGCCCTTCTTAGTAGGCGCTGAGGAGAAGCCATAGCCAGGCAAGCTGANGGCGACGACGTGGAAGCTGGGATGCTCCTGTGAGGCCTCCACTAACAGGGGNNATATCTTCCTNACTTCCAAGAAACTTCCAGGCCCTGCNTTTGAAGGCCATTGAAATCAGCCTCGATAACGGAAGACCTCGAACCGATANGATCCATGCCGTGTCTCAGACTTACACCCATGGACGAANAACAGTGGTATCGCGTTNGCGACTTCGCTGCGCTTGTGGACGTAGTGAATATCGAGTTGGCCGTGGCCNTNTACNCCGATCTTGCGGGTGAACTGAGGTAGCTCNGCGTTCAGAGNGNCTTCGTGTTTCCTCCAGTCATAGCCATCTTTCCACCTCGCCAAGAGTCTTTTGATATCAGCGAGTGGTGCCCCGTAATCANGACCTGCNTCCTCGAGTTCGTCAGGGAGGGTGGTCAACCCAAGCTTGCGCTTCAGGAGGTCGAGCTTCTCATCAGGGACGNTGATCGTGAAGGATTTTNTCGCCTGTNGCAGACATTGGAATAGTGGCGCCTTGACGAAAGTACCGANGGTAGCTTAGGGAGCAGCAGCTAAATAGGTCTCCAGGATTGGTNCCGCGCGGGTGACTGGAAGAAGTCAAAGGGAGCGTTACCCGACGTCATANTCCTGAGGAAAGGAACAGATNTTTACGACATAGTGCATTGTATTACTAAACTACTAGGNGGGGTATCACAAATGATATAAGGCGAAGACATGACTCGATGAGAAGAAACATGGGATAGGGTGAGTAAGATAACGGGGTCTCGTGGCTACTGCTCGGAAATACGCTCGAAGAACTGCTTCAAAGTGCTCGACAGAACGTCAGGGAGTGCCTCTACGTCNCGGAGNACGACGTAATACTCGAAGGGGAATGAATCAAGGTATTTCTCCATCTGCAACTCCATACGCCCATCGACGTTCTTGAACTCTGCCTTTTCCATGTGAAGGATAGANCGCTTGCTNGTATCTNCCTTGGACTGNGCGCTCTCAGCNGCTTTGGGGTTGGTGTGGAGAGAATCCAAGATGATGAAGACNACCATGACNCGCTTTTCTTCTGCCCTNCTTAGCACGGTCCGGAGCTTCTCGTGGTCCTGACACATTCCGTCGGAAATGATGATCTCCAACTGCCAGAGGTCAGCAGCTGTCGAGGAGCCNGCACTGCGACGCTCCCGAGCGCTATCGAGGATAGACAAGCTCGATTCAAGNAGGGAGAGNACNTTNGTAGCCTTCTGGTTGAACCNGAATGCNTCCANGACNTTGGCGCCAGCCTGATCGGTGAGAGCACCATCATCGAATCCATGCACAACGTCNACANCCTCTCCNAANTTGACCACCGANATATCNCCAGANTCCAAACGATTGAGNGCCTTTCCAAGCAGTGCGAGAGTCTCNTAAGCCAGATGGATGGANTGNGACTCTGCCATAGAACGNGAATCGTCNATAGCGATGAGAACTTGGTACTCGCGCTGNCTGGGCTTTGTCCGCCTGAGCCANATCTTATCTTTCGTGTAGTCGCTGGCGATGTAGGAGATGACTTTCTTCATGTTCANNCTCTTGCCAGTGCGATAGTCACCCTTGAGTCGCGTTGCCAAGGTCGGCTCCAGGATCAGTCGAAGCTGCTCGCATAGCGAGTANGCCAAGTCGTGGGTGAGAGACTCGTACAGGCGCCAGAGACGCTCAGCGCCATCACTAGTGTAGTCAGCTGCCCTCCAACTGCGAAGTTCTGCTTCAACGGCGTGGTCAAGTTCTTCCTGTTCGGCTTCAGCCTTGGGAGCGGCATCCTCAGGGCGGATGTTCAGCTGAGAACGCTCCTGTCCGTGCTGCATAATTGCGCCCTCTACGTCAGCGTCTTGGGTTTTGGATGGCTTCTGCTCATCAGACGAGAAAGGATCGAATAACGGCTGCTCGACGGGAAGTTCCTCCCGTTTCGAATCGACGTCCATAGCGGCGTCAGTCCTATTCTTTTCTTCGTTATCATCAACAGCCATGTTTAAATCGGTGAGCTTTGCGACATCATGCTGCTCTGAGGGACCGAGTGCTTGCATTTCGACATCTTCGTCCTCTGGCCGGAGGTACTCCAGTTGCTGGTCTTGCCCCTCAACGTCGCCAGATTTCACCTGAGACGTCTCGTTGTCCTGGTCCAAAATCTCGTCGAAGCGCTGCTCAATCTCTTTCAAAGCATCGCCCAGGCTGCGCAAAGGATTGGGAATTTCCTTGTACTCGCTCTCCGTAGCATTTTCCCCCTTCTGACCGTCGGCAGCAGCAGTGCCTTTGTTTTGATCTGCGCTCTGGGGCTCAACCTGTGTGTCCTGCTTGTCCGCAGGTCTAAGTAGGATTGTCGCTAGTCAGGTCGCTTCATCGACGTCGGATTCGAATACGCACCCTTGCTCATTGTCCGCTTTCTCTTCTGACTCCGCCCCGCGTTGGCCGCCTCGGCTGGAAGCGCCTGCTTGTCCAGAGGCTGCTAGTTCTTCAGCGCCTCCTGCACCCTGATCTTCTGCATCAATCCCGTCATCACCATTAGAGACATCAACCTTTCCGGTAATCTCGTTCTCAGCTGTGTCACCATCCTCGGGTTTCTCATCCTCACCCCCTTCATCCACCTCTGCAGTCAGATCAGGTTGATCTGGCTCTCCAGCCTCCTCATGCGAGCCGTCCTTCCCGTCAGCCCCGGTCGACTCATCCAAGGGCCCGTCTTCCTCCCCGAGGTTCTCTTCAGCATCAGGCATCTCGTCGTCTTCCATGTCACCCAAGTCGTCGTCACCGTGGTCGTCCGTTTGCATGTCGCCTTTCTCCTCGTCTCCCAGGTCCATGTCTTCGGGTAGATCCAATACATCACCCTCGGGGACATGTTCATCCATGGGGGCACCGCTCGCTTGAGGGTCTTGCTGATCCTGGTCCTCCATCCCTTCATCGTCTCCCTCTCCCTCTGGTTGGTCTTCATCACCTTTCTCATGAGCGTCCTCGGATACCGCAGGCTCGTCGTCCTCCTTCTGTTTCCCTTCCTTCTTATCTTTCCCTTCTTTTGCCGCCATCTCTGACTTCCCGTCCTCCGCCTTCGCATCGTCCTGCTTCGACAGATCACCACTGTCCTTCTCTTCCGGGGCATTGTCTTCGTCGCCCAGAGCTTCTCGTCGACGGCATTAGGGTCCATAGGGTCAAGATCCTCCATGCGCTCTTCCGGGTCCGCATCACTACCATCCTCGTCGTCAGAACCTTCCTTCTCCTCTTCGGAACCGTCATCCGGCACATCCTCCAGCTCACCACCAAAGTCCTCCGACATCTCTAAAGCATCCTCTTTATCGTCCTTATTCCTATCCTGAGGCTGATCCTCAGCGTCATCTCCCTTCAGTCCCTCTACCTGACTTTCATCTTCAATCTCCTTACTGACGTTCTCCTTCCCAGATCCTTCCCCAAGCCCCATACCTTCAGAAGTACCGGTCTCAGCACCTTCCTCACCGCCCTCACTTGTCTCTTCCGGAGGTCGACAAAAGCCTTGAGTCGCGATTGTCTGTAGTACAGAACACAGGACGTAATCCAGCTTCAGTAGAGACTTCACCCAGCGAGCTTGAACGACCATCTGATCTTCGGCCAACCGAAGATATATTTGCAGGAAGGGGATGATACGAGGAATGCTCTCCGATGCGATCTCGCGAGTTTGTATCTTTGAGAGCAAGACCGTCAATTGGCCCTGGATGGTGTCAACTCTCAAGGCGTGGTTTGAGCGCCTGACGGGCTCTGTAATGCGGGTCAAGTACTGATCATCCTCCTACTTCTTCGCCCTCGGCTTGTTTCTTGCAGAGTAGTGAAGCTGATTGGATAGTGACAAGCAGACTGCTGATGAATGACTCCAGACTCGCACGGACATCGTACAGAAGGATTGCTGAGGGGGCTGGGGGCTGCGATGACCCTATCGGATGCCTCGACGACCCACTGGAGGGACGGAATGAACAGATGATGAAGCCGAGGATGTTTTTGTGCCCATTCTTGAAGGTCGNGCCGCAATGATATAGCCATCGCCGAGCAACCCTGGAGGAATTCATGCTCTCCTTGAGAGGAAAAGTCAGCATCAGTTGTACAGATTCGAAAGGAGCGTACCTTGCTGGAGNGCGGGGAAGTGGGATGANCGCACGCTGTCAGAAATCTGTTGCAGGCGGTACCGGGCTTCGTCGCTGGTTTGTAGCCACTGCTCCAAGTCAGATGCAGTCAGAGTAAGAGAAGTGTCGNAATTTTTGGNTGTATGGAAAGTCTGAATAGCAGATGTGACTTCCGAGATCATCCTCGANGCCTGAGAGAAGAAATCGCGGCAATCTTCGAGATACGCNGAAAGGTTCGCCCCGTAGAATGTTAAGGTGGACANCTCGAGGTTCATGATACGTTGACAGGATTTCTGAAGCTCAGCCGNAGCGGCTAGTGAACCTGCCAATCTACGATATTGTTAGGAAAACATAAGGGTCANTGGAGTAGCAACTTACGATGCACGCAGAGNNANGCCAACATTAAAGAGGCCCTCGACCACCGCCACTCCCTTGGCTAGATCCCGGCTGTTCACGTCATCGTGGTGGGAAGACGCCGAAGCCCTGAGCGCTGGAAGGCACGCTTGAAGCTTGACGAAGTATCCTTCAAGTTTGNCGATAACCGCTTGTTCGNGGCCTCTTGGTACTACCGGTTGTGCCTTCACCCATACAGGGTCCAGATTCTGACTAAGCANCTCTGGCTTAGTGCGGTGAGCAAACCCAGCATGCTTCATCTCCTTCAACAGATCCGCCCAAGCTTTACGCTTCTGTGATTGCACTGACTTGAGGAACTTCGTACGCTTTTCCTTTTCTGTAATNGAGGAAGGAACGGAGATTGAGGCGAGGCGATGGCAAGTGGAGATGATGTCAGTAGCCAGATCTTCTGCTCGNCTAATCGCGAGGCCNCCAAGCATGGGTCGGATCTGGTCGTTGACCAGCGATTCNAACTTTGAAAAGGTACGCTGGAGGTTTGCGATGTGGGCTATAGAAGAGCTGAGGTCCGTAGGGGGAGCAAGGAGGGGNGGTTTCTAGCGATAGTGGGGCCAGGGGTGAAGGCGCCACCTGCTCTGGATTGGAGATGAATTCCGGGGCAAGTTGCGTTGACACAGGCTGACGCAGGACATCCCTGAACTTCCTTACAATCTTATACAGCTGGTGGTGGCTGCGCTGTGCACTTTGCTTAAGGGCGAGAACGTTGACGTCTTTCCAACTTGCAAGCTTGATGAAATTTTTAATCTCCTTTTCCAGCGTCGCTCGGTCAGATGCTAGGCGAGCAGAGACCTTGGCAGAGAATTGGTCGAAGTACTGCCTGGTTGATGACAGGAGGATACTTGCACTCTTCAAAGCGTCTTGTCTTCGCCCCTGATTCGCCAACGCAAGGTGCGAGGAGTATTCGGCAAAGCTTCCAAGGAGGGAAAGGCGATGCGTGAAATCGCCCAGCGTACTCGACGCCATGAAGTCAGACAGGAGCGGGACTAGGCTCTGGAAATAGGCGGAGGTGGACGTATACTGGCCGCAGTCTTCTTCTTCAGCTGCACTCAGAACTCCTCGAATTGTGGAGTCGTAGAGCTCAAACCACCACTTGGAACCATTCAGCTGGCACTCTTTAGCTTCAGCATCGAGTAACGCGTGCCAGCTCGAGAGTTCTAGACGCCTCCATTCAACTATTTGTGCAATCAGAGCCTCTCGGTGCACACGAAGGGTGTTCTCGCGATTGGCGTAGATCTCCCAGTCTTCTGTCCGGATTAGCAGCTGTTCGATGGCAGAAAGAACCTTAGCCGTAGGGCTGTGGAGGTCGAGGTCGAGGACCTTCTGGCAAAGGTCTCCGAGATGGCGAAGAACCTCTTGATCTGGCCATTCCGATTGTAGTCTTTCGAGTTGATCGAGCAGCCCTGTGAGGACGGGTACCACCTTGCGTACTTCTGGGACATTCGGCTCGAGATAGAAGTTGGGGCGTTCGTTTGGGCTACGCAGCGAGGAGGCACCGCTTGCGACGGAGTTGATCTTATCTTGGAGCAACGTAAAGCGGAACGCAAGCGAGTCAGCATCAAGAGCGTCGGTGCACGAATTGGCCATGGAGCCAAGCAGCGTCTGAACGGATTGTTCCCTCAGACTACGGAAGGTGTTTTCGGCAGAGTTCGAGTCACGTTTGCGGGACATCAGGCGGAGGTGGAGATCGCACAGCGTGGACACCAGCTCGCCGGGGGCAAGGGGCGACGCCTGAGCCTTTGCTCGCGGTACGCTCTCCGTCTCTTCTAACACATCCTCGAAGCTTGGGAAGAGCATCAAGAACTCATGTTCCTCAATCTGAGCGTCCGTCATGGCGCTGTAGTCGACCTTCGCTTGGCGGTATAGCGTACTGGATGCGGTCACTTCGTCCCTCTCCTTTGCTCTGTCGATATTCCACAATCCGCGAGCCTGTTGATAGAGGTCGTCCAAGATGGAAACTTTGCGCCCCAGATCCATCCCAAGAGAAACTTGCGTCGAGAGTGCGGCTAGACCCAAGACGATTCCGCGGAACGCACTACTGCCCAGACTGTTAATGTCCTTCAACCGACCCAAGACGCTTGTAGCACTCTTCACTGTCGGGTAGGCGACGATAGCGGACATAAATTCTCCGTGAACCTGCATTTCCGACGACGACACTTGCAAGCGAAGCCCAAGGCGAAGGTATTGAATTGCCAGCTTAATCACGAGGACAAGGTCGCTGAACTCGCGATAGTGGGAGTCGAGTCGCTGGTAGAAGCTAGCCAGGGATTCTTGAAGAACATGTTCCTCGAGACGATACTTGTCATCTCCGGAGCGTAGCTTTTCCGATAACGAGTCAATCCTGGTTGGGTTGAGTACCATGTCCAGGAACTGGCCAACTTCAGCCCAGAACTGATGCAGCCTTGATACCTCCTGCCTTTCGGGGAGGTGCCTTGTGCGGCGTAACTCATCGCCGACCACGTGCAGTTGGGACCGGAGGTGCTTCAAAAGTTCATTGCTCTCTGCGCCGGTCGAAAGTTGTTCAAAGCTCTGGTGCAGGAAGATCTGCGATTCTAGTCGTTCCTTTTCCTCTCTCAAGCGATGGTGAGTGTAGTTGCTGATGCTGGCGGGGTCGATAGGGATGCTGGGGNCNGAGAGTGGATGCAGGAGGAAACGACTGAGCAGNTATCCAGCCGGCACCGGACGCATGGGGCTCCTCGAGTNCGCATAGTGGTTGGAGATACCTTGCCACAGCCTCTTGTAGANAAGCGTGGTTCGTGTGCGTGAGTGCGGCAACNAGATCTGCCAGGCTGCCCTCAGAGGCATNAGTCACTTTATCATCCTTCGAGAGCGACTNGACCATCTAACGCCATGAGATCAATCGATGCAGCACTACTGGACTGGTAGCACCCACCATGTGCAAGCTTGCAGAGAAAAAGGCCTTCAGCATACCCGATCTGGTACGNTGGTCTTCGCTTTCGAGATAGAGAAGTTCTTGCTGTCGCTGAAGTCGCTCGACATACGNAACTATCTGAGCGAGCGGTGCTGCTTCCGTTGCACTATGTGTCATTCAGAGGCAATTCAAGAGTGACGACGTCACCANACTCACCATGCTTCAAAGGCCTCGGCAAGTTGGACGGGNTTAAGCAAGAATCCTGGTCCAGTGNCGGCTGGGATCGTCTAGAGTCATACCNACNGTNAGCTACAATGCGCTGAGATAATCAAGTGGCTCACCGAGCTCTCCTTCGTCCTCCAGGCCGCTTCAAGCCAGTTTACGCTAGCCAGGACAAACCCTGGCACATCAACTACATGATAAACGATGTGATCAGAGTACGCCGGAGAGTGCAAGAGCGGAAACTAACNAGTGCCTTCCTGCATAGACCAGCTCAGTCGTTGTAATGGGACGAGGTGGGGTACCGGCANGCCCTCGTCGCCGCAGGCTATNTGGATNAAACGCTGGAGTATCTTTGGCACCTGCCGCGAATGAGCCTCGCATNGTTGATATACCACGGCAATTGCGTACCATGTCGCTGTCTGCACGCGAGAGGAGAGACAGTTCGATGACCAGGCANCCGGGGTTGAGCAGTTGCTCTGTCGGCGANTCTCGAACCAGTTTCGGGTCACTTGAGGCCGAAAGGTACTGTATGATACACNATGAGCAACTTCATCAAGCTGATTACAGGCGACATACTGNGTCCAGTTTCNAGCGAAGCTCCGCATACCGAGAGGTGGATTCCTGAGGTTGAAGCAATGCGACNGACATAGTATACAGAATCTGANGTCGTACCGCTTTCACGATTGTCAGTCGGAGGGGGTGCGGTCAGGAGAGATACCAATCCTACCTTCAAGTTTGGAGCGATCCTTGACGGCTAGGGAGAGTCGGTTGAATCGTTCAAGATCGTCGACAAGTTCCTGAGGGATGTTGAGATANAACGCCTCCCAGANTTCAATTAATCCNGATCCACTGGAAAGAGAGAGCTGGTCCTGTAGGAGTCGGGACGACTGTGACACAGCGGCGAAGACGGTCCCNGCATTCTNAAGCATTGGGGACAACCACCGCNCTGTGGCAAGAGCCTTAGAATAGTCGAANGGAACAGTGCGGGCAACGTCTTGCAGGCGTAGAGCACATGCGAGGAAGAGGCCAGCTGTGCGNGCNTCATCCTGTGCAAGTTCAATTAGAGGGGGAGATATACAATACTTGGCGCTTACAATGCGAGCATATGGGTTNTCGAGGTATTCTTGCAAGACAACTGCAACCNCATCCTGGGCTGACCCTATGAACTGATCAACGGCACGAACGATGGAAGCATGCTTTTCGGGCAANTGCTCNATGGTNTTAGTAACNTTGAGCTTGCTGCCAACAATAAAGCGGAGCGAAGTGAGATCCAGNTAGCTNAGAAGCGCCGCNTGATGCGGGGANATTTCTTCGTCCNAAGTCCCGGCCAGAGGTCCATTCGCGACGAGGTAGACGTCGAGCGGCTAGGTAGAGAATAAGCAGGCAGAGAGCGAGGGGAGCGGANTTTGCGTACCTTCANATCTATGGTCTCCACCGCAAGANCAGGATTCGCCATATTGTGGAATTTGGTCAAAGCCTCTCGGAAGTCTTTTGCAGACAAAACCTGAACCATTGGAACTAACATAGGGACAGCGGAGCTTAGATCACCCTTGCTGNANGCNTCGTGGCGTAGGAGAAGAGGAAGGACGCNCGGTANTGANATCCGAAAAGCGAAAGGGATGCAAGCCTCTTCAGGGTGNGAAGAAGCNAGGGAAAGAGAAGCNATTTGATTGAGGAAGGTTGGGGTATGAGATGAGCATTGAAGAANACCCAGCGACGCTNGGGAATCTTGNANAGGCTGGACCGACCAAAGGTACTTGCCCCGACGAATAGAATCAAACTGCACNACTGCCGTGGCAACNTCTCTTGTANNCTCCGGAGAACTTGGAGAACTTGGGAGGCGAACATAGTCTTCTAGCGTTGCCAGATCTTCAACNGTACTTCCACTNGCGAGGGTAATCTCGATTCCGCGATTTCGCATGGCACGCGATAGTTCGCCATGGTGNGGGTCCACGGTCATNAATANCCTGAAGTCTTTGTGAGGCGCTATGACTTCGACTTGTCCATTCACAAAGCCTCTTTCGCTGAGGACCAAACGACCGTTGCTCTCNCAAAGCGAGTTCAGCCTGTCGAGGACCGACGGATTGCAAAGATTNGCCCCGTCCAAGAGAATCCAGCGACCTTTCTTCAACGCCTTGACGAGCGGACCGTCGATCCATTCGAAGCGACCAGTGGTTCCATCACTTTCGAGCAGGCAGTTGACGCGGGCCAGCAGCGCCGTAAGATCACCGTGAATTCCTTCACCGGTTGCGCTCAGCTGAGTGAGCAGCTCTGACGTCCGAAGCAGCTGCTGAGCAACAATCTCCTCGCTACGAATTGACTGCAGCTCGAACGCGACATTTCGAGGCGTGGTCAAAGCCTGACATCCCTCGGAAGTGCGTAGGCCAGCCTCAATGAGATGCGATACCTCGTCTAGAACCTCTGCAATTTGCCCCCGGACGTCGACCTGCTCGAAACTTCCCAAGATATCCATGGTATCGGTGGCCGAATTTACTGCGACTTCGTGTAGTTCGTTCCCCGTGAGACTAGCCAAGGAGCGGATAATTTGAGTCTTCCCAGAGTTGCAACCCCCCACAACAATTGCCAACCATGATTGGGAGATACAATCTCCAAGGGTTTCCAACGTCGCAAGGTGCTTCTGCAGAAGGCGACCAGATCGCTTGCAGGTAGCAAGGTTCTGACGTACGAGGGAGGCATGGCCAAGCTCCAGGATAGATGGAGTAAGCGTAAGAGTTGGCGTAAAGCTGTGTGTAGGGAACTTGGAGAATGCAACCTCGGCGATGCGTAGAGCGAGCTTGCGATCTTTCTCCGTGCGGAACCTTTGCAAGTAAACGGAACCGATGTACGCGGCGGCTTGCCGGCATTTCTGATCCGTCATGAGAGAGCCCCAGCGGATCACATCTCGGAGGTTGAACTCCCACGGGAACCCATCGCGACCGAACATCTTCTTGACGACGACTTCCTGATTCAGCTGGGAGTTGAATGCAATCATTGCCTGCAGCACCTCGTCGTCAATATCGGGGAAGAGGTGCCGGCACACCAAGAGATAGTCATTTGCGGTGAGCTCCTCGATGTAAACCTTAGTGAATCGATTGATGAATGACTTGGGAAGTCCTTTCCGGCCCCCTCCCTGATTCAAAGGGTTCTGCGCCGCGAATATCCGGAAGGATGGGTGGCAAGTAAAGTTTCTCCCAAGCTCGGGAATGTAGACTGAGCCTCTGTGATCAAGGACGGCGTTCAGACCTTCTAGAACTGCCTGAGGAGCAAGGTTCATCTCGTCCAGAAGGACCCAGTGGCCGAGTTGAAGGGCTTGGAGGAACTCTCCATCACGCCAGGCGAACTCCCCAGGGCGGCCACCTTCAACGGGGAGGTCAGACCCGAAGAGATCCACTAGGTCCGTCTGGTCAGACAAGTTAATCCTGTGAAGTTTCTGTCCCGTCATATTTGCGAGTGCGACAACCAAACTCGTCTTCCCGACACCTGGACTACCCTCTAAGAGGATCGGCTTCGGCACTTGGCATGCCCTTGTAAGACGGAGAGCGTTGTCTTGAGTGGTCGGTGCAGACAGCGTAAANAGGTGGGGTTTAGGCTCATGCTCTCCTGTCTTCAGAACGAATGGTCCGAGTCTAACATAGTCACTGGANACGGGTGCATCGACTTCGCGGTGAGCGGCACTGAGAGGAACNAGGTTATCCAATTCCCGGATAGCTTCCTTCTTGATCACACTGATGGCCTCTCTTGAGTACGACGACAGCTGGGGAAGTGCGCTCAAACCGTCGAGGTAGGTCATGTGCGCTGCATGGTGCTNTTTGGACGTCAGTATTAATTGAGCCTTGACCTGAACAACGACGCACGAAGAGGTGACTCAAATCGAGGAGGCATTGCGGAGAGTCGTGCATNCAGTTCATGAACGTTATCCACGCCTTGGAATATGATCAGGGTGCTATTCAGAGCCAGTCTTCAAGTAGGTGTGCTCACCAAGATATCTCGAAGAGTGAGGATGCTACGATCGCCGATTCTGGAAGATAGCCACTCGATGAAGTCCAGCAGTGGGATTGTGAAGGCTTTGAGGTCTTCCGATTTCCACAGACTCGAGGTGATGAGTTCGAGGTCATGTCTATCGTCGATCTGGGGGACCCAGATCTCGGTGAAGCGATTACGGAGCGCGGGTGAGAGTTCCTTCTTACCGTAATCCCCACCAGGGTTCATCGTTGCGACGAGCCTGAAGTCTTCGTCGGCTTGAATGTGCGGGCTATCCTCCCCTCCGCCACCGCGTTCAGCCAGCACGATCGTGCGCTCGAGCTCCAGAACACTATTCAGTCGTTCCAGCACCGAGTCCTCAGCCAGTGAAATTTCGTCGAGCAGGAATATCTCGCCGTTCCTCATCGCCTCAATCAAGGGGCCATCGCGCCATTCGAAGATGGATTGGGCGCGCATAATCTTGGACCGGGCCGCTTCTAACGACGGTTGGGCTGCAGGATCGAGATCCGGCGACTTGATCGCTTTCTCCAGCAACGCTTGGACTACGTCAGCCTCGTAACTCTCCGACTCGAGGAGCCCGAAACGCTTCAGAAGATCCACCGCTTCTTGGACGGCCTCGGCAGTGAGAGCTTGACGATTGCGAAGAGGACGCAGTCCTCCGATGATATCCGCCGTCTCCGTGTTCTGGTGGCAACTCAGCCCGTGCAACTTGCGATTGACCGCATCGGCATAGACTTGGCAGACGGACGTTTTTGCCCGACCCTGTCTCACCCACGATGCAAGACGGGCTCCTTGAACTTGAGAGCACGGCTGAAGAGGACNAACAACCNCCGCATGGACTTCGTCCAGATGATATTANTTGAGCTCGGAGGCGAACATCCCAGGATCTCGACGATGTTGGCTTCGTATCGGCTGGGGTCGTAGAGNGTGNCCTCATCGATGCGCACATTCATNACNGTNTCCANNACNTCCTTCACNGCCACCTTATCCTCCTCNCTNCTNGTCCTTTCCGCNANCAACATNTAACCATCCTCNGCNAGNTGCTGNTANCCCACAGCATCTCTTCCNGCCCATCTGAACAGATCNCGCAGNGTGACGAACCCTTGCTTGCTCTCGAAAACNCNGCTGGACTGTCGGCGCTTCTGAAGCTGGCGGAACACTTCCACGATCTTCTTCCCNTANGACGGCGCGATGNGGCAACGNTGGCAGAGNATGACTTCCAACTCGGCTTGCGGTACATCNTGGAAATGGACCTCGAGGAACCGGTTCCTGAAAGCCCGGGAAAGGACTTTGCGGCCGGCATACAGCCCGGGAGGNTTCTGAGTAGCGAAGAGCATGAAATGAGGATGNGGTCGGACCACTTCCTGAGTCTCTGGAATCACTAGCTCCCGATTGTCATCNAGCANCCNGTTGAGGGCTTCGAGCACGTCGGTAGGGGCCAGGTTNAGTTCGTCGAGCACGATCCAGCTTCCCTTCCGCAGTGCTTGCACCAGGAGGCCATCGCGGAAGACGAGCTTGCCCGTAANNGGGTCTGAGACGTAGGACCCAATATATTCTTGAATGTCAGTATGTTCGTGGTTGTTGATGCGAATGAANTCGTGCCCGGTACGCTTGGCNAGGTACTCGATGGAGCTTGTTTTCCCGGCNGANGTNGGNCCTTCAATGAGTACGGGGNATCGCCTCGTNANGATGATGCGGGCNAGATCTTTCAACTTCGCTTCCACGGACGGAGTCATGATATAGTGCTCCATAGACTCCGGCGTCAGAGGTCCCTTCTCGAGGTAGAAGGGGCCCACCTTGACGAAGTCGTCTGCGTTCTGCGGAGGATTTGGCTCCCTCGCAAGCATGGAACGGGGATTGCGGACGCCCGCCAGCAGATGCTTATGAGCGAGAGCCGTCACGAGTTCGGCACTCTGTGGTTCGAGGACCATAGTGAAGGCCATCAGGCATCCTTCCCAGATACCACGACGAAGGCTGTACGCGCCCGCAATGTCTGCAGCAAAGGTGAGGGCGCGGGACAGGGTACGCATGCTGAAATGCGGCCGGTGGTTCGATCCGTCGGCGAGTAGGCGTTTTTCAGCCAGCGCCTTCACCGCAAGGTAGAATTCCGCAACGTTCATTATCGCGCCCTTGTCACCGACGGCATGAGAGCCGATGTACTTTTCCACTATGCTGAGCAGAGTCTCTTTGTCTGCGTCAGGTGGAGGGACATCGATNTCNGTGAACTTNGTCCTGATGTTGGGTGGCAAGTCCTTCTTTCCAACNTCCGTTGCGGGGTTCATACAAGCAAAAAGGCGGAAATCAGGGTGCCTAGGAACAGGCTCCAGCTCGCCGTGCTCAGTCAAGGTAATGGATGCGGTGGGACCATGAAGCAGACTTGAAATCGACTCGAGNGTTTCCGGACTTGCNAGGTTGATCTCGTCGAGCAGTATCCTAAGCAAGACCNTTAAGATATGTGCCACTGACACAAAGCATTGCCACATACCAGTCGCCGTTTCGGAGGGCCTTGATCAGTGGTCCNTCNACNAACGCNAAAGTGAACTTNCCCTTTCCTTGAACNTGCTGGATATCGAACTCTTCNACATCCTTCAAGAAGTTAATCCANCGCTGTTCCCGTTCCTCNAGNNTNCCTTCTTGGAGCTTTCGTCNCTTCCGAGGAGCAGTNACTTCGNTCTCCCGGTCGGCNTCACGACTNCNANGAGTNTCAGNANNAANNNGNAANTGAANAGANANTNCNAACCACGCACCTAGCCACATCNNNTTCCTCCTTCCTCTTTGCATCAAACCGCTCCTGNGCNAACCGCACACTCTCNTTCCACAACCCAANAACCCGCTTCCACTTNCCTTCANTCACNGCTTTCCGGATNGANGANTCNAACTTCTCGTTCTTCTTCCGACTGAAGGTNACNCCAAAGAGTTCAGAGAACCGTTCTTGCAATGCCGANCCGGGNATGCGAGCATCNACAGGCTTCAAGCCTCCAATCAANTCTGACGANTCNGTNTGTGTTGACAAGTTNAGGGAGATGAGNGGCCGCTTCAGNACATGTGCNAGNTGAGTAACGACNCTGGTNTTGCCAGTACCTGTCTCCCCAATGAGAAGGACGGGTTCTTGGAGGGCAACAGCAGTAGCNATTCGTGAGAGTAGGCAGACGGCGGGTCGGTGNAGGGNGAAAGGTCGCGAGGTCGAAGTGAAGGGTGTCGTCGATTTGCGTGAGGGNAGGTAGGTNCGGGCNATCCGCATCCCNGTTGTCGTACCATTGGCGTCAGTNTCAACNTGCANGTCGGGGNTCTTGCGNTCNGTNAGCCAAGANCATCGNTCGNCGTCGAGNCCAAGCTGTTGCCCTACAAGACTTGCGACGAGTTCCATTGCCGCCTTGGATGAAGGGGTCATGGTGCCTGCTCCAAAGAATACGTCGCGGGCTTCAATGTANATGTCTTCTCNCAAGATGGGGTTTGAGAAAACGGTCGCAAGCGTNATTTCTTCGGCGTCGACGTCCATCGAATTNAAAGAAGNCGGGGTCAANCTTTCAACGCGCCTGCAGAATTTGATGAGGTCTCGCAAACCGAACTCCTTCGACGACGGGACGGTGGATCTCAGCGCATTCAGGGAATCCCACAAATGNATACANGCTTTAGACGCAGATCCTGCGAGGCTNGGGAAGCGCCCACAGATGATCGTNTTGAGCTCTTCTAGCGGGGGCGGGCTGAGNGTGAGCTCGTAGAACTTGTGGGCNCCGAAGAANGTTGGNCTGGGGAACTTGCTTTTGGGCGAGAGGGAAACGGANCGNGTGGCGAAGATCAAAAANCCTTCATGGGCTACAACCTCTCCTCGCCCNGGNATTTGAATGGAAGCCCTCCCTCCAATCCACTTTCCGGCGCCAAGAGACTCNACCAACGGNTTCAGNGTGCCCAAGACCTCGTTCGACCCACGGTCCACGTCCTCCAAGACAATCCANTTTCCTTCCCGCATAGCNCGAATCAAAACNCCCTCCTTCCATTCNAATGACCCNGGTTGTGTGGTTGANGANATATAGGANCCCANNAGNGAGCGNGCNTCNAANGAGGTGTCGGCGAGGTGGAGAGTCACAATCTGATTTTTGNTTTCNGGGTGAAGAAGGGTGGCGAGGTGGNTGAGCAAGAGNGCTTTGCCCGCGGAGGGCGTTGANGTGAGTAGCGTNGGNAGNCGAAGGGAAACGTGATGCGCGAGCTGGCTCAGCGAGGCGTTGGAGGATGGAATGGGGATNTAATCAGGAGAATGGCCTTGCACGTTGGAGGACTTCAGAAGCAAAACGCCTTCTACNTTCACAACGAAGCGGCTTTCAAGANGTCANTACNANGCNGNGTACTTNAGCAAAGCACGCACCTCAGGTCCGNATTNTCCATNAANCTGGGAGGATCCNCCTTCNTCTCTCCCNTANAAGTCTATCTGCTCCGTCACCANCTCCTTCCTTTCCCTGCGCACGCGNTGNATCTCTACAGCNTCCAACAACCACCCNTCCANANNTTTCGTTGAGCCGTCCACATCCATCCCATATTCCAGCGGACAATCAGCTTCCCCAACTGGGCCCAACATCCGCCGCTCCATCTTGTCGCTTTCGACNTCCCCCATCTCTGCCTGGATAGCNTAGCACTTCAGGGCCAGCATTTTCGTCCCGTTGTCGAGCTCTTCGNTCCATATNAGNTGTGCTAANGGTGTCAANGGCCATTGCAGGTGGCCNGGAAGTTGTCTGTTGGCTTGCAGAATGCGGAAATACGACAGTAGAAGGCGATGGAGGCGAGAAGGGTCNACNGANGCAGGAGTATTCGCTTCTGACAGGAACCCAAGAGGGCCGTTCGGGTAGAAAGTTTGCAGTACGCGTGATAAGATGCTGTTGGGTGCTCAAGTCANATGAGTCCACGAAAAAGAAGCATGGGACGTACGGNAACAGCTCCTCATGAACCTCAAGCAAGTAACANANNGCAACNAANNTNTCCTCCGATCCTACGTCGATCCANCTTGCNCAGAGGTCGAAGAGNATNGGGCGGAAAAGTGTTGCAATNATCTGAGTATACGCCGGATTGGCGAGNAGGGTGGANAGGATNTGGAGNAATTCTTGTNTNTTGGAAGCCGACTGCAACTGNGCNATNCATGNTGTCCCNGGTGGTANGACAGATNCNANGTGNTGNGTCTGTCGTCNCAAATTTATCGCAAGCGGATTGAAGGGTGTATCGAGGTGCGCCATATCTCTGGNGCTGAANAGAAAGTCAACNGAGGTTCANACTGNAGGATTTGGTCGTTACACACCTTTTNNATNGAACAAATGNTAATGTCCACGTATAGTNTAAGTNTTGAATGGNTCGACGCTAGAAAACAGGGTTTGCTGCGTCCTTGCAGCNCGGCTGCGAAGTCANNANACTCTGACTGGTGTTCCAGCCGACTTTTGGGCAAAATTTAGCACGTGCAGTGTTTGCATCAGAATCTTATCTAATCNCCTGTTAGGCGCCCAATCATCGTNGTACCGTATTGCTTCCGGCGNCCCCTCAGAGTCGACTCATATATGCATTGACAAGAAGGGGAGTCNCAAAGTAAACACTGTAAGATATGGTATCGTCAAAAATTGGTATACCCTAGATAATGNCATACCACCGTAGCATAGATGTCAAGAAAGTCCCTTGAAATAGAGTAGTCATATTCAAAAAAGTCCGTTTTGTTCATGGATTGCTATATTNTGGAGAATCCTCNTCTGGGGTTCCCTCTGGNTCCAGCTCTTCNTCCGCATCCTCGTCCTCGTCTTCATAGTACGCNTCCACCTTTNCCGTNNTGNNCCCCGATGTTCCTTCGTTGACCCAGCAACCNCTCTCGATGAGGTCATCCANTACCGGGTCTTCTCCCTTCAAGACCGGAGACCAGCGAACNATCCANTTCTTNAGTCCTCCGCCACCGCATGCNGTCCTCTTCTCCCGCCTCTCAATCTCGCGCTGNANCTCTTCTCCGGACACGCCGGCAACTTTGAAAAGTCGCAATTGTGGCAGTAGAAGCCCACGAGATCCCGGCCTTAGCGCACCCCTCTTATCCACCTCGGANACTCCTGAAAGAACCTTCCAGAAATTCNCCCCTACTCTNCGGAAGTCGATCTCGAGCTGCTTCAACCCAACCAGTGCTTCCAGCAGCGTTTGCCAACTAGAGAGATCNCACTCCAGCGCGGTTATTACGAGAGTTTCGAGCCGCGACAAGTGCGGAAGCGGGCCATCGAACAACGCCTCTGTCCGCGGCGTCGACGCCGTGACTACCNTNCCNTCTTCGGGGTCGGAGTCCGACAANAGCGACGATATTGCAATCTTCGACCTTCGCTTCGGAGGGTTGGACGTCGATGCTGANGNCCCCGCTGGGGAGGTCTGCTCACTTCTCTTCGTGAGTAGCTCTACGAAGGGGGTNAANTCCTGCTCTGGAAGGTCCCACGACATCTTCCTCGCGCTAGGGAGGTACAAGCGCTCCACGACGCCACACAGGTAATCGGGATCGAGGTCGGTGAATTTCAAATCGGTGAGGTTATCCAATGCGATCTTGTCCTTTGAGGGTGTCCATGCTGAGCTGGGTTCNCCGCTCTCCAACCGTGGTCCGGAATAGTGTAGGGATAGACTTTGCAANTGAGGGCTGAGNCGAAGCATACGGTCCCATGAGTCNTATGGCGGGCGAATNTTGTCGGGATGAAGGGCNAGTTCNAGNTTGTGTANGTTCATNAGATANGGGCTCTTGAGCCANGGGAGGTTGACNCCAATGAGNGATACGTTACGGAGCTTGGGCACCGTATTGTTGAAGACNACGACNGGAGGNCGATANGTTGCAAGGTACAGGTTCTGGGCCGTACCGTAGTCTTCAAAATGGTAGAGCTGGAGGGTTTCGAGCAGTGGCGCGGGACCGCAGTTCGATAGGGCTCGCCGAGCTTCTAGCTTGCATTCGTTNTCCCGGATCTTGAGATGGAAGGACCTCCAATGCTCAACNTGTGGGAGGATGAGGTCGAATACCTTNACGATCTCCTCCCGGCACAAGGTGACCCCTGGAATGTGCTCCTCTGGTGCNACGGTATCGACGAGNATGTCAAGCCGATACATGGCCGAGGTGGAGCACCGATCCAAGTAAGCTCGAGCACGAGCCAGGTGGACGGGTTCNCGNAGGTGTATGGTGGTCCACAGGGANGGGGTGCGCAGGGCGATATGCCTCCANCGCCGACANACATGGGATACNAACANTTGGAAAGAGGAAGGAGGCGGATAGTAGTCTTGATTCGGCTTGAGCAGGAAGGGNGAGTCTTCGTAGGGATAGTCGAAATCCGCNCCAAGGGTGAAAATGCGGGTNAGAAGCTCGACTGGCAAGCTGTGNATCCCGCTGGGGCGAGGGCANGCGTACTTGGCGGGCTTAGCGGAGGGCATNTCGAGGANATGGCGGGAGGNCGAAGACTATGAGTCGATGGTGGTTTAAGGACAAGGTNGGGAGAGTCCAGGGTAAGCCACGCTTCCCAGCCTTAATCGATATGTGGAGGGAGCTAGGCCGTGACCGAGGACATAATAATGTACCGGGAAGCTTGTTTCTTCCAGACTTATTCAGCTAGCAACGCCCCTTGCATCCGTCCGGAACTCTGCGTCAGCTATCGCGCGGACAGCGCAACAAAGAGAAGGCTCACNGAAGCGTTGGTACGCCTGGCGACCGATGGGNTCCTTCTGGTCCTATAGTCCGCTTTGGTGCGCCTGCCTGCAGTATATCTTAGCGAGAGAGAGAACAGAGGGGCTATGGTCGAGAGAGAAGGGCGACAAGGGCATCAACCTTCTACATGACCCGACGATCCCCAAGGTCCAAGACGAAAAGAACCTTCGGCAAGCAGCACCCTGTCAATTTGAGCTTGAAGCTTGTGTCCCGATCTGCATGCCCAACTGCTCGTTCCAGGGTGTCACCACGGCGTGACGGTGATGAAGTGCTTCGATATCAACCTCTTTTCGGGCTCACCATCGCGAACTTATGTAAAACGCGCACCTTGCACAGGGGATTTGGGGTGAGTTATCAGCCCGCCTTTAGAAGTACCATAGGCAAACCTATGAAGTGGCGGTTCCATAGTTCATGCTGCAAGGAGTGGGGCGGGGTCGCAATAGACTGAAGTTTGACGCTGGAGCACTGGCGGCGCACATCAGCGGGGTAGAGCTAGGTGGGGTCACGAGAAAGTTAGTGGCGACTTCCAGGGTTGGATTGTTATGGAACCCGCCGTAGGAGCATCTAAAGGAACCAGATTGGCTCAGGGTTCGATTAATGTAAAGCATGGGATCTGGAAACGGGCAGAATCACGGAGCAGGGCTCACTCCTAAGGCCGGTCCTTGACCTCTTATAAGCTCTGAACGGTGCACGGAAAGGTATGAGATAGGGTGGCACGAAGTAAACTGCGATGGTCCAGGAAGCATCTACGCGAAATACATGAGGTTGTTCTTCTTCTTGCTCTGAACTGCAACGATGCATTACGTCAATATAGGGGTCGAGGGATTCTTAATCTGATAACTCACCTTCTGCTATGCCACTCAAGAAGTGCTCGTGAGTGAGCTTAGTGGCTCCTTCTCGCAGGGCAATCATTCCAGCCTCAACGCAAGTCGCCTTCAACTGAGCACCATTGAACTCGTCCGTACTCCTCGCCAGTTCTTCGTAGTTCACGTCGGGAGAGCAGGTCATCTTGCGGGAGTGGATTTGCAAGATACGGGCCCGGGCGGTCTCGTTGGGAAGGGGGAATTCGATTTTTCGATCCAGACGACCAGAACGAAGCAATGCAGGATCAAGAATATCTATTCGGTTGGTTGCTGCAATGACCTAGAATTCTCATGTCAAGGTGACTATTTCTCAAGTGATACAATAGACCAACCTTGATTCGTTCGTCGCTTCCAAANCCATCGAGCTGGTTAAGAAGCTCCAACATCGTTCGCTGTACCTCTCGATCACCACTCTTGTCTGAATCGAAACGCTTGGTACCAATGGCGTCCAGTTCGTCAATGAAGATGATTGCAGGGGCCTTCTCCTTCGCCAACGCAAAGGCGTCACGAACGAGCTTGGCACCGTCACCGATGTACATCTGCACCAGTGATGGTCCGGCGAGCTTCAAGTAGCATGCATTCGTCGAAGCGGCACAAGCACGCGCAAGCAGCGTTTTACCCGTCCCTGAGGTGGGGCGTTCAGCGAGCATATCAGCAACTAAAGGCAGAAGAACGTACCCGGAGGCCCATACATCAAGCACCCCTTGGGAGGCTTGATGCCCAACGTCTTGAACTTGTCCGCTTGCTCCATGGGGAGCACAATAGCCTCCACCAACTCTTCGATCTGTTTCTCCAAGCCACCAATATCGGTATACTTCTCTGTCGGCCGCTCATCCACCTCCATTGCCTTCACCCGCGAGTCGAACTCAACGGGAAGCATGTCCAGAATGAGATATGAATCCTTGTTGACACCGACGAGATCGCCAGGAGTCAGTTTCTCTGGCGGGACGAGGCCAATCATAGGGAGGAAGACAGTGTTACGCGTTGANGTNTTGACAACAGCGCATTTCCCTTTCCTCATAGAATCCACATCCTGGCTCGCACCGTCTTGATCGCCTTCAGGGTCGACGTCCAAAATCTAAGAAGCATGAGCCTCAGGNCGAAAGGTGAAGGANGCCGGAGACGCACCTCGACAACATGNCCAACTAGGTANGGCAACACCTTATTCTGCTTGATCTTCTCCGANTTGTCTCGAATCTTCTCCTTCATGGCGCTTTGCTCATGCTGCAGACGCTGTGTTTCTGACCGTATGACCTATGGCAGATACATNTCANTTCCNCCTCCCGNTGTTTATCCAAACAACGCACCTTGAGGTCGTTGTCAATAAGACGCGTTCTTGTGGCAATATCGTCAGTCGACAGAGCCATAATATCTTCTGGAATGTCATCCCATGTCTCCTCNGGCTGGACATCGGGCGTGGTGTCCATGGCGGCGCTGTCCTGCGCATTTGACGAGGTCGAGGGTGCCGACTCCTCTGGCTTCTTCTCAGAGTCGGTTGGGGGATTGCTTGGGGGAGGTGCAGAGGACATTGCGGCAGTATTGAAGAGTGTAATAAGTAAAGGNACTAATGACGGCTAACTCATNCTGAACGCGTACGCGTCGTCCAAAGGCTTNGGAACCTAACANGTNCAAACTGATGCTCACTGCAGCGCGTCTCAGTCAATGTCTTCAACGCGACCTTCATGAGTGGCCATGGTCATGGCAGAATCCAGTGCTGTACCGACTGCAGATGACAGGGCNCAGTATGAGACTCTCCGTAAAGAGCTNATGCANGCNCTNCCCAANAAGAGGCATGTNGATAAGCANNTGGTANGTGNCANTCNTTNNGCGCNNGACNGTACCCTCTGAAGTCTTATAAGGCACAAATAGAAGCCCANATCTACGCACTCGAAGCAAACTACTTGACNGAAACTGCCGCTCACAGTGGAGGAAACATCATTCAGGGATTCGAAGGNTATCTGAAGAACCAGACTGCAACNCGAAAGAAGTATGAAGTCAGCGAGCAGGATCGTATATTCTCCAACAGCAGTCTCACATATCAGAAGGTATGNCGGCTTTACGTTCATCTTCGAGCTATTACCGACATCCTANAGTCGTTGGANTTGACCGGAGACGGGGAAGATCAATCGACNACCGACGACTANAAACANCCCAGTGTTGGTCCGACAACCGTTGTTCTNCCTCCAGCACCCAAGAATCAGGAGTTGGCNCTACANCANAAGCGCGTCAGGGACAAGGAGTATCAGNGGAGGAAACGCGCCAGTGCCAGCCTTCGCAGCACCGGAGAAAGTGAAGANGAGGTCACNACCAGCACTTCCGCAAGACGAGCCACCAAACGNGCNAGAGTGGCCGACGACGACTAGCTGCTTTCAGTCATGTTTTTGTATTTTTAGACGCTNTGCTGTACGATANTGCTTTTATACCTCCAGAGTATCCAGGAATGCTTTGACCGCGNCTGCATCCATNCCCCCCACCGTCGGGATCGACAGCTTCTATACACCGCGCAATCGCAATAATTTGCCTGGGTTCCTTTGCACTGATCCATACCCGACCATTCATACCTATGGCGGATTCCAAAGGGAACTTTCCGCCAAGTAACGGTAGGAGGAAGTGCTTCGGATCGAGGAGACTAGACCGAAGAGATTAGCAGAAGACCGCGCCTCGACGAGCGCCTAACTCACTTTCGACACATTTTGAGACTACACCGAACCACAAATCCACCCTTCAACTCGCCATATCCCTCAGATTTCCGCGTTTGGGCGTCAAAACATTCCAGCTCTGGCTCCATATCCTTGTGTGCGAGGGATACTCGCGCGTAGACCAAGCTTCCGACCTTGAGGTTTGGCTTGTTCCTTTTCGTAGCTCCCTCGAACGCGAGAGCATCGAGAGATGCCTGGTGAGCTCCTCCAATATCCACTCGGTATCCCTCTCCTAGTCTTTGAGTTACGGCACCGACCACAGATTCTTGCGGTGCAGGCACATACTACAAAGCCATCAGCACTTGCAATTCATCCAAGAACGTGAAGACGAACGCGTCTTGCATTGCTATCCACCCACCATTTGCTTCGGTTCGCAGAATGCTGCAGAAGGCCGGCTTTGGTCGACACAACAGTAGACTCGGATGGGTTGTCATAGCTAGCCTGTTGCTGAAGACCTGGTCCGAGCTTCAGGTTCACATGTTTTGCTGGGACAGACTGTCCAGGAAATACAAGTTCGGAGGACATGATGGTGGTTTTGGTGTAAATGATCGCGGCGCCGGCAACCAACTCGACTCTTGCCTTTCACCACCATCATCTCGCGTCATGGCCACCCCCCTGCTGCAAGACTACCCTGAGCTATCGCACTTATCGTAAGCCTGTGTGCTATATGCAACGGCTGAAGTCTCAACATGTATGAAATGAAGTCGAGAAGACCTGGAAGACCTCCTTAACGATCCTGCATACTTCCAAGCCGTGTTCCATTCATTAGATCGTGTCAAGGATTTGTATAGGGCACAAGCGGAACTCGGTTTGGCGAATGAGACTATCGCCCGTATGTGCTACGCCAAGCGTCCTAGAAACATACTTCATCTCTTCCAGGAAACAACCTCGCACACCAGGAGTCACTGTATAAGCTACGTGCCGAAACCCAAGCAGCCTTCGATGAGGCCAAAGCTCTCGAAAAGCGATGGAAGGAGTTGGAGAAGGAACAGAAGGAAGTGTACCAGGTCAGTGTTCCCGCGCATGGTGATATCGCACCCCGTTTGACTGACAGCATCTCGCAGCGCTTCACCCCGCAGTTCCTCTTGATGAGACTGAAGCACGCGACCACCGACCAGGACGATGCCACTGAAGCGATGGCAAACTCTTTCGTACAACAACAGCCTACATTCTCCAACAGCCTTGGCGAGGGCTCCGGGACCAGCACCCCTCGAAACAACACGGACGTCGATGACTTCATCCGGCAGTTCAAGGAAGCGCGCAAGATCTATCATAAACGGGCGATGTGGGCAGATAAATGGACTAAGGGCGAAGTCATTTGGAGAGAGGAGTAAAGGTATATCAACTGCGGTTTGCGCAGACCGACGATAGCCGTTAGCGCCAGGTGCCATACTCGATACCCATTTCTAAGGTGCGTGATTTACGCCCAAATACCGAACCTCAGAATGTTCAACTTCCATCCAGCAACACCTATATCTCCATTGTTCCCATATACAGTACTATCTGTGGAATGTCTGCGACACGCTCGTCCCAACGTACACTGACCGACACCCAACGAGGGGTTCCAAAACTCGATACTCATATGCCCGCGCCAAGGCCTGAACCTTCGGTGACTTTCTGCGGAAAAATACGATCGCTGTCCCTGTGCCTGTTCCAGCCTGTTCCCCAGACTTCTATGCTTTCCCCCGAATTTTATGCGCCTATTGCGTCAAGCAAAGGTAGATCCTCATGCTGACAAGGTAGGCATGCGCTTCTTCTCTTGTTCCGTCGTAGGTGCCGTGTAAGAGCCTATTCAGTCTGCACCCGACTTACAACGGGAGAAGCTCTCGCCAACTGACGATCGCTTGCCCTTGTGTGCCTTCGTATAAACGTCGGATCGACACGCAGGTTCTGGCAGCAATTGGGCACTATATAAACATTTCATGACCCCATTGGTGGGACGACGGCAATATGAAGGGTCTCATCGCTCTCTCGACGCTCATCGCGCTCCTTTCGAGCGTCTCCGCGCACTCCATCTTCCAGGTATGCTTCAGTTTTTGCGCATCAATCTCAACCTTGTCTTACCACTCTTTGCCTTTGCGACACAGGAAGTCTACGTCAACGGCGTCTCCCAAGGACACACGGAAGGTATCCGAGTACCGACATACGATGGGGTAAGTTCCATCCTTTCTCCCATCCTTCACCAAGTACTTTCTGACCCCGTGCACAACACCAGCCTATCACCGACGTAAACTCGAACGATATCATCTGCAATGGCGGTATCAACCCCTATCGCCAACCAGTGTCAAAGAAAGTCATCGAAGTACCTGCGGGTGCCCAAGTCACCGCCGAGTGGCATCACACCCTCGAAGGAGCTCAAGCAGGCAATCCCGCTGACCCCATCGACCCCTCCCACAAGGGCCCTGTTCTGGTCTACCTGTAAGCTTTCTTCCTTTCCCCTGTTAAGCTATGGCTGAACGAATTATGCGTCCTCCAGCGCCCAAATCCCCGATGCCACCCAGTCGAGTGTTACTGGTCTGAAGTGGTTCAAGATCTACCACGACGGACTCGACTCTAGTGGACAATGGGGAGTCGACCGCCTCATTAAGAATAAGGGAAAGGTTACCTACACGATCCCGAGCTGTATCCCAGCTGGCCAGTACTTGATGCGAGTAGAGCTAATCGCTCTGCACGGCGCTTCAAACTACCCTGGCGCTCAATTCTACGTATGTCCGCACACATCCTTGTCCTCACTTCCCCCTTGCTAACCAACAATATCCAGATGGAATGCGCCCAACTACGGATTACAGGCGGCGGAAACACCAACCCACCAACAGTCAGCTTCCCCGGAGCCTACAAGGGCACCGACCCTGGTGTAAGAATCAACATCTACAGCGGTGTTCGTAGCTACACCATCCCCGGCCCTGAGGTCTTCACTTGCGCTGCGGGTTCCGGTCCAACGCAGACTGCTGCTCCCCAGCCTCAGCCTACGAATCCTGCTCCTACGCAGACTTCGACGACTGTCGTCAACCCGGCGCCTACTTCGCCTTCGGGCCCGACTGTTCCTGCGTATGGTCAATGTGGTGGCCAAGGGTTTGTTCATTCAGTGTGAGTTGGGTTGTGTTGGGACGATACTGATAGGCTTCCTCAGGTACACTGGATCGACTAATTGCGTCGCTGGAACGACTTGCACCAAGCTGAACGATTGGGTACGTACTCCACTTCTCCGTACCAAAGAAGCATTATTGAACCTCTTCACAGTACAGCCAGTGTGTCTGAACCT
This sequence comes from Coprinellus aureogranulatus, assembly GCA_027627275.1. Lineage (NCBI taxonomy): Eukaryota > Fungi > Basidiomycota > Agaricomycetes > Agaricales > Psathyrellaceae > Coprinellus > Coprinellus aureogranulatus. Next base: position 2,318 of record JANDKE010000007.1, on the reverse strand, counting down.
AGTCTTATACGCATTCCGCCACAGGCGACTTCAGCATATCTTTCCAACATGTCGTGTACACCATCATGAACAAAAGTCCTTTTCCTTCCGCTTGGCAGTTTAGTGTCTTGTTGCAGGGTTGGTTCATGAGGGTTTCGCCTTTTCCCTGCTCCAGACTCAGACAAGAGTCTGTCAGCGTGGCCCTGTGGATGTGAGATCTGTGAAGGAACGAAACCAATTGTGTACGCCAAGCCTCTGACGGCCCACGCGTAGAACACGATTTGGGAACCATCGAAGCGAGCACAAACACCATTCCAGCGGACAACGACAGGGCAGACGCTAGGGATAGAAAACCCTCGAAAGAGGCTCGCTAATTAGGCACAAATGACTTTCGAGGCAGCAAAACGGATGACATTGACAGAGGATCCATCTCGCCCAATCCCGAGAACAAATTGAGGACGAACGCTACTACTCAGTTGACGTGAAGCAGCGATCGTCGGGTGGTGGTGGCCTGGGTATTTGATTTTACGGAAAAAGGGGGATACACGTTGCGCCGTATGGCGCGAACGTGCACCCCCCTGAAAACCCTCTCGGGCTACTTACCCATACACGGCACTAAGGCGCGTGCACGGGCCTATGGCGTTCGTCAATTGCCGTAGTGTCAACAAGGCTACTTTTCACTCACTGGCGGAGAAGTCTTTGACTCCAAGGCCTACGCAGCGACGTACCGCGAAGACGACCAGCGAACCTCTGAGGCCTGATATAATATAGAGATACTTCGTCAGTGAATGCATGAAGGAGGGAGGGAGGGATACTCACAGGCCAGACGCTGCACGACGAAGCCGGGGGCGCCTGATTTTCAGGCAGCCAAAACGCCATGAATGGAGGGGCGAGAATTTATATAGGCTGAGGGGAGCGTGACGATGTGACTGGCAGTCACGCCAAACACGATGTCAATCGAAGCTCCTCCTCACATCGATATGTCGACGTCAACGATAACCAACGTCTCTGGAGACCTATTCTCTGCTCCAGAGGGTAGCATCCTGGTTCATGCGTGCAATACCAAGGGAAGCTGGGGAGCGGGCATCGCGCGTGGCGTTTAGGGAGAGGTTTCCAGAGCAGTTCCAGGAATATGCACGGTGTTGCAGGGAGAAGAAGGATGGGCTTGTAGGGACTTGCTTGCTCCTACCGGCGGAGAAGTATACTATTGCCTGCCTATTCACCTCGCGAAATTACGGGAGAAACAAGGATAAGCCTGACCAGATCCTCGCTGCAACCAAGACCACGCTTGGAGATCTCGTTCGGCAGAATACAGAGGGAAAAGAGCTACATGCATGGTATGAAGATGCCCACCATATTTATCTTTACTCATACCTCTTGCAGTCGCTTCAACTCTGGCAAATTTGGCGTCCCATGGGAGCGCACTGCAAGCATCGTGGAGGAATTAGGGGTTACAATGACCGTGTACAGTGGATAGGGGCGCGAGCGCGTTGTTATGATCGCGAGCTGTTGACAAACTCAGAGTTTGAGCGTGCGCACTGTCGAACCAATACACTCAGCTATACCAAATGTCCCTCCTCCAACAAGCGCAACAAGAAGGCCTATGCCTCAACTTTCCCGAGCCTCTAGGGGTGCACCGGGAAGTCTCGCTCGACACCGCCGTCAACACGCTGGTGCGAGCACCCGCAACGGCGAACAACGTGCCGTTTCAGTGGAGGTACATCGACAAGCCGAACGGTCAGTCAGTCTCATATCACATATCGCTTGTAATAAAGTATGAGCGCAATATTGACACGGAATCATTTGGGCTTGGTATGACGCAGAGGGCCTGCTCACCCTGCTCTTTCTGCCCCCGCAGCATCCGTTCCCAAACGACGGCATACGATGGCTCGAAGCCGAGACAAGCCATCTCTTGAATGCTGGGCCCGGGCGTGTGAGTACCCTTCATAATAGATCCATAGACTGACCAGAAGAAGTATTGATATCAAGTAACCTCAGGAATTAGAAGTGTCCGAGATAAAGTCTGGGTTCATCCCTGGGAGCGATCACACCGCGTGGCGACTACGACGCAGGTACCGTCTTCTCAAGGGCGGCCATCCCAATTTCGTGCTCGTGCATTATACCCGAGGACCCTCGACTCGTATGTTTCCATCATCAATCAATCCCACTCCATGATAACTGACACCCTTCCTTGTTGGCTTGGTTCTTGACTTGACCTTTACCAGCTGTAGTCCCTTCGCTTGCGAACCAACCCGTTCGTGCATACCCCCTCCGCACCGTTGCGGAGCCGCCTACCATCGTTATCGGCGACAAGGCAGGTCAGAAAGTCTACCAACCAG